>JAPYZC010005243.1:0-17242 GCA_030522665.1 Ichneumoninae sp. A BG-2022a | reverse complement strand
AAATGTACAGTCCGTTTTGTCGTTTTTTACGGTCCGTTTTGTTCCCCAACGGACGTGTCCGTTTTTCGGTTCGTTTGCAGTCCATCAACTTGCTAGGGTAGCTGAAAAGTTACCGCCCGTCCAAAAGTCAATTTTTTGAGGTTCGATTGCTTGTAGTTACCATTGGGACTGACATGTGTACCCGACTGTAAAAATAAATTGTTAATTCAATGGACTTGAAATTTGCTTAAATTACTTACATTGATTGAACATCAATGTACTTGTTTTGTGAAATAAAAATACCAGATATTCAACTTAGAAATCTTTTGCCCGAAATTTAGAAAACATTTTCGTTACAAATAAGAATTTTACTGTAAAATTGCAACGCTCGTGTGTTTTTGAGAATTCATTTCAGAAACATGTGTATAAGCCACATGTAAATACCGTTGATTAATTTCCAAACAAAATTTTTTCACAGTGCCCCTTTAGCTCGCTTTTTCATCCCGATGACTTTTTGCCACCTGCCCAGGTAACACAAAAAAATTGATTATCAAAAAGTGATCTCAGTGGGTTCCGTACGTCCGTCTGGACGTTATCCGAAAGTTACGACCCAACCAAAATGTCAACTCCTGAGCTGCTTTCGATTTGGCGTTTTTTCGTTATTACAACGTGACTGCGCATGCGCATAGTCGTTTTCTGGTACGAATTTTCACCAAAAAATGACCATGCGCATGCGCTCGGCTGGTTTTTGGTGGAAATTCGTACCACAAAACGATTGTGCGCATGCGCACCATCATTATAACGGCAAATCGAAAGCGCCTCTGGACGTAGCTTATAGTTACCATCCGGACGGACACATCTAACCCATTTCGATCACTTTTTCATACCAGATGTGTTTTTCTTACCCTGGCTTCTATTGGTGCTCTCCTCGCGCTGTCATTGGCTGGGCGCTATGACCCGTTAAAAACCGTTATTTTAAAAATGCGCGCGAAAAGCGAACGGATTTTCATTATCATCGTTTATTTCGATTTCGCTTAAGAAACATTTTCTGATAGAGCTGATGCTCCTCCTCAATTAAACGATCAAAAATAGATAAATGTCGAGTAATTAATTCCATTATCTATTTTTACTCTGATCGAAATAACGGCGACCAAGGGTGTGCGTTGGAAAGGGCAGACGGCGAGGCAATACGAGCATTACGATCGCGTGCAAAAATCCACGGAATTTTTACGTTGGTACTATCGTACCAAACGGATGATATCGGTGCTCGCGCTCTCATTGGCTGGGCGCCATCACAAAAAAAACGGTTATTTTGAAAATGTGCACGAAAAGCGAGAAGAATTTTATTATCGGTATTTCTCCATTACGCAACGTCTTTTGGATGCAGCTGGTGCTGCTCGTTATTCAAACGAGTAAAAATAAAAAATTTCGGGTAATTAATTCCATTATCTATTTTTACTCTGGACGAAGTAACGGCGAAAGAGGGTGTGCGTTGGAAAGGGCGGCTGGCAAGGGAATACGAGCTTTACGATCGCGTGGAAAAATCCACGTCGTTTTTATTTTGGTAGTGAACGACACCAACTCTATATATATGCATATATATATATATATACATAGTACAATGTGGCGTCAGAAAAGGTTGCTGGGTTCCGGGGACGCCTTTCGCCCGAATAGCACACGCACAGTACCAACCACCCAACTGTGGCATCAGAGGCGATGAGGAAAAAATGGTCGACACGCGATGTACCCGAAGCAGAGCTCACTACGGATTTGTTTACGAGACGTTCCAAAGGTCGTGGAACCTCGAGCGGCGCGGTGGACGAGGGATGAGAAAAAAAAGAAGTTCGACGGACTTTGTTTACGTTCCGCTCGAGTTGGACGACTCGATGCCGCACAAACGAACGTACCTATCTGTGCGTCATTATCGCAAGAGCAACTATCGAATTATTAAATCGATTACCGACCTCTCGCCCGAGGACAGCTGCTTGAATATTTCAAAACGTGAGGGGAGCCACGTGCAGCAAGGGAGAAAAAAAAACCCCGAATTTGTCGGACGGAAGAAACATTTATTTTAAGGTACTAGCAGGATTGCGTCCAAAAAACAGGTCAATTTTCAACATTTTTTTAACGCGGATATTAGAATGAAAAGATTGAGTTTTTACATAAAGTTTGTACAATGTGTTATGAAGTTTGAGTTTTTAAAAGTGAAACATATCAATTAACGACAACTTATTCACCATTAACAATCAACAATTAAAATTGATTCGGCTGATTGAAATTTATATGATTCTTGATTATACTATTTTCTATCTAATGACCGAATGATTTTTAAAAATATTCATTCATTTGTTAATAAGTAACGATTAAAGGAGGTTTTTCGTTAAACTTCGTAACACCTTGTACTAACTGTGTGCAAAAACCCAACCTTGTCCTTCTAATAGCCGCACAAAAAAAAATTTGAAAGTCGATCTGTTTTTGGACCAAATCCTTAAGCTAGTGCCTTAAGTTTACGAAACGCCCGACACGACCTAAGTCCGTGTTCCTTTATTCCTTTTTTTCCAAATCACCAAAGGCGATCTACTTCGACCCGACGAAAATCCGAAAATAAGAGTAGCAGCTTCGCCTCTGAGAAATAGTTACTCGCGAATTCTTCGCTCGACGAGCACGAACGCGGAGAGAAAGAGAGAGAGAAACGCGAGTCCCGTAAACTTTCGGAACGCGAGGCTGTAACAGCTTTCCGCGTTTCGAATGTGTGTTCCTCCTCGTTCCACACGATGGATCCCGAGTCTTTCTCTCAATCACGCCCACCAACCGTTTTCTCCACCGGCTCGCCAATGCAGGCCCGCTAATTGGCCGCTGCTGGTCAATAATTAACCTTATCCAATTATTCCGCTTCAATGAACGAATCTTCCGTTTGTTTCACTTAAAAACAAAAAGAAAATAAAAATAGAAATCATCCGGTACTGCCTGCGAGGCAACTCCGCCGCTCTCTTAAAAATCCGAATATAAACGCTTCCCGATAATCGAGCTTGCAATGCGTCGTGGTGGGAAGAGTGGGAGGAAAGTACGGCAGGAGCAGCGCGCAGAACCGCCAGGACCAGATGTGGCCACTCTCCGCAGTAGCAGTCGCGGGACATCAGAGGGAGAGCTTTGAGTGTAACACCGGGAGGGCGAGAGATTAGCGGCCGCTCGCTCGAGCGTGGCTCGCGCGAGCCTCGGCGCTTCGATGATCTAAAAAAAAGAAAATTCCTCCCTCTGGTCGATCTCCTCGCCAGAGATTGCGTCGCCTCGCACAAGTCCACTTTAGCACTATTTATAAACTCCGCGTTCCCCGGTTACGCCGCATGACGAAAACCGGCAGCGAGCTGTAAAACACCGAACGGGTGGGCGGGAGCAATAAACTTTTATAGAAGCGATTGCGGCACGTGAGAGCGAAAGAAAGGAATAAAGGAATGACTGAGTCACGGCATCGCTCGGGCGCGATGGACACTGCCTAAATCTATCGGGATTCGAGGACCGTGCAAAAAAGCAGCTCGACGAAGCTGCACGCGACAAACTCGACGATATAATAAACTCGACGAATAAAACTCGACGAGTCAGAGAATTTTCAGAGAACGAGAGACTTCAGTTATTTTTCGATGTCGTATTATTTTCGGGGGTAAGCGCAGGAAAGACGAATACGAGTATAAACAGAGATAAGACTGGAGATAAGGTTAGAGAGGATGCTGGAGGTCGGTGCGAAAACTGAATTTCGAAAACCCGCACGATTCTCGACTGCCCGAATCTTTTCAGCTGTTCCGGCAATCTCTGGGCTCTCCGGAGAGATCTTGACCTTGACAGCGAAAACCCAAAGCTACAAAGGACGGCCGATCTATTCTTGTTTTTTTTTATTTCACCTAAAACGAACAAGTGCTCGTAAGTCGCGCTTTTTGGTCGGCCGAGGAGAATCAGTTGTCAGAATGTGGCAGACGACGTGCCAGGAGCCCGCGTGTGCGGCGGAACACTCTCTTTTTTTTCGTTTGTATATTCATCACTTAGAAAATATACCGATACGCCGAGAGTCAGATGATTTTTGTACTCACCTATAGTGAGCGTCTCGACGCGTCGAGTGACCGATCAATTTCTATTTAGATCGATTCGTTTGAGCATTATTTTATTTCAGCGGGGGAAAAAAAACCGAACGATTTCACTTCACTGCTGGCGATAAGGCTGACGGGTGCACGGACGCGAGGTAAAAACTGCGGGCGGCAGGGACCGCGGCCATACCGTATCACAGCGCTACGCCGACTGCCTCTACCAGACGTACAGCAAACTACTGCGTCGTACAATCCCCGACAAAAGTTTACGATCGTTCCACCTTATTCGCGGTACCTCGCGCCCGCGAGAGACGCACCGATCGAATCTTTGGTTACGTTTTTTTGTTCTTTTTTTTTGTACATCGAATTCGAATCGTGAAAATTTGAATCGAAATGTGCGGAATGTTCCCAGTAGCAAAAAGTCAGCTGGTATGAAAAAGCGATCTAGATGGGTTGGATGCGCCCGGCCGGATGGTAACTACAAAAGTGAACTTTTTGAATGGGTGGTAACTTTCGGATACCGTCGAGACGAGCGTACGGAATTCATTGAGATCTGTTTTTTATAATTATTTTTTTATGCTACCTGGGCAGACTGCGAAAAGTCATGTGGTATGGAAGTGATCTGAATGGGTTTCATGGGTTATGGGTTAGATATGTCCGTCCGGATAGTAACTACATTGTAAAAAAAATTGTTTGAAAATTAATGAACGGTATTGGAAGCTTTTTTACATAAACAGTTCCTGAAATTTCAAACACATGTGTGTTGCAATTTTACCGTAAAATTTGTATTTTCAATGAACATTTTTGCAAACTATAGGCAAAAGATTTTTAATTTTAATATCTCGTATCTTTTTTGACAATAAAAGTGCATTAATGTTCGATTAATGCAAGTAATTTAAGCAAATTTCAATTTCCAGTACATTAAATTTACAATTTATTTTGACAGTGTATAAGCTATCGTAAGTTCAAAAGTTAACTTTTTGGATGGATTGTAACTTTCGGATACCGTCGAGACGGTCGTACGGAAGCCATTGAGATCATTTTTTAATAACTCGTTTTTTGTGCTACCTGGACAGGTAGCAAAAAGTCATGTGGTATGAAAAAGTGATCTAAATGGGTTACATGTGTCCGCCCGGATGGTAACTATAAGCTGTCATACGTGCAAAAATTAACTTTTTGAATGGATTGTAACTTTCGGATACCGTCGAGACGGTCGTACGGAAGCCATTGAGATCATTTTTTGATAACTAGTTTTTTTTAGCTACCTGGACAGGTAGCAAATAGTTATGTGGTATGAAAAAGTGATCTAAATGGGTTACATATGCCCGACCGAATGGTAACGGTAAGCTATCCCACGTTCAAATATTGACGTTTGCATACCGTTCGGACGGACATACCCCATACAGCGCGCAATATTTCGAAATCACTTTAGAAATATTTTTTATTTTTCAAATCGTACGAAATATTCCGGAAATATATGAAAACAATATTTTTAAATATTCTGTAAAAATATTCCGTTGAAACGTTTTTCAATCATTTCAGAAACATACTTAATCTTTCAGCTGTAATTATTCTGAACATAGTGATAATAATTTTTTTATATTTTCGATTTCATTTCTCACCAAAATATTGACACGATTGTTTCCTTGTTTGTGCAGGTGGGACAGGCAAATTAGCCTGGTGATGCAATCTTTGAGATTTCGCTGACATGTTTAAAAAACATTTCGGAACAATTTTCATGTAAGATTTATGAACAGACAAAAAAATATTTTCAAAATGTTTAAAAAATATTTTGAAAATGTTTAAAAAATATTTTCAAAATGTTTTAAAAATATTTTCAAAATGTTTAAAAAATATTATCAATATCGCAAAAAAATATTTCCGCGCTATGCGGAACGGAACCCATTGAGATCCCTTTTTGATAATTTTTTTATGCTACCTGGGATACTCGACAGATGCGGGAAATGTTCGCATTGCATACATTTCAGGTTATTGGATAGCGCGCGGTGAGTGCGTTGACGATAACATCGGCAAATGTGAAATTGACCCAAAAAAGGGGGGTGGGGGTTTGGAGGGGAATTTTGACTTCGGACTATATTTAATGTTAAGTCAATAGCAACTCATTGCCGGCTGCATACAAACGAGTGTATTTCGTCGATGCTTCGAATTAACATTTTGCTGCGGAACAGGCACCTGTAATACGATCGGCTCGAATTACACAATTGCCGGGCTTCCGCGCAGTCCGAAAACAGAGCGGAGCGCTCTGTCTCGGGAGGAATAATCGATCATTATAATCGATGCCACTTTCGGTGCAGCACGGGGTACAAATATGCAACTCTTAAGTATAAACGTACAGTCATTTCATTTTCTTGGCGTATCGATCTTCGAGCTCCAAAAGCTTGCAGTCCAACTCCGCCGTGGAAAACGTCTGTAAAGAGCAAAATTCATTCTCGGCTGTGAGAAAACAAACGAGCGTTCGTTTTCTTTTTTTTTATATCGACTGGCACCGAAGGGAACAATGCAAATCGCGCAAAACACCGCCCACCCTAATAGCCGAGTTTCACGAGCGAGTCCACACGGTCATGTACGATTGTCGGGAATTCGACGTGAAGCCAATGCCCGATTTTACCGCGGAAGCGAGGCGTAAGGCTGCACGCGTCGCATGGCCCACGAACGTAACTGTTAACGGTTAAATTGCGATGCGGATGTGCGATCGTGAGTTCGGCAACAACGTTCGCCCTATTAGTCGATCCATGACCGTGTGGCGCTTCTTTTACTTCACTGCGAAAATTGCAGTTTTACGCACGTTTAGCGTGTGGAAAAAACCCCATTTTTACACCATTTAAAAACGACCATGTTTTATGTAAAATAAAATTTTGTACGATAAAAGTGCGAAAAACTTTTCTTAAATCGTGAGAACGCAACACTCGTCAGAAAGTTTTTTGCACTTGTATCGTAATGTACCATTATTTCACTCGGTACGAAAATGGCATTTTTATGCACGTTTCGCGTGTGTAAATCCCAATTTTTACACCTTGTAAAATAAAATTTTGTACGATAGTCGTTCGAAAATTTTTTTCTTGACTCGTGTGAACGCAACACTCGTCAGAAAGTTTTTCGCACTTGTATGGTAATGTACTATTATTTCACTCCGTGCGAAAATGGCAATTTTATGCACGTTTCGCGTGCGTAAATCCCAATTTTTACACCTTGTAAAATAAAATTTTGTACGATAGTCGTTTGAAAAACTTTTTCTTGACTCGTGTGACTGTAACACTTGCACTCGCCTCGTGTTGCAAGCTCGCACTCGTCAGAAAAAGTAAGTATTTCGTATGTGCTTCTCTCACCCTTTTGCGAACTGGTCTGCGAGGGCTCGTCAAACTATCCGCGCTTTCCCGCACCTGCAAAATATCAATGCACCGATCAGCTTACGGTCGTTAAAACGTTGAGCGTTGCGACGTCGAGCGCTCTTACCCAAAAGTCCTTGTACTCCGGCGAAACGCTCTCGAGATGAAGCAATCTGTCCTCAACGTTCTTCAACCTCTCGTAAACATTCTTCGGCACCGGTTTTCTAACGCCGAGATATTTCTCCGTTATCGACAGTCTCTCCTCGATCGCCGGATACTCCGTCGTCTCGCACGAATCCCTGTTGCCGATTTTGCCCGATTCGGCGAACAACATCAGAGGATCCATCGTCTGCGGCCCACGAGAGTTCAGGACTCTGTGAACTTAACAACGAGCGTATTAAATATACATTTTCTAGCATTATAAATTTGATTTAATTAAAGTTTTTATCGCAAAATTTAAATTATTAAAAAGTCTCTTATTATTTTTTAATCTTTTAAAAGTTATTATAAAAATCTAATTAAATTAAATTAAATTTAAGTTTTATAATTTTTATAAAATATAATTGATTAAAATTTAAATTAAATGGAATTAAAATATTTCTATTAAATGGAATTTTGAATACTTAAAATAATCTTAGAATTCTACCAATCAGTTTTCTAATTAATTTTAAATTTTTGTAGTAGACATTGAAAAATCTAATTAAATATAAATTTTCTAGCATTATAAATTTTATTGAATCAAAGTTTTTATCACAAAATTTAAATTATTAAAAAGCTTTGGTAGAGTTTCTTATATTTTATTTTATTTTTTTATGTAAAATTTATTGTACGTTCTTTTATTTGTAGTCGTCGAGAGTTTACCTTTCACGTGGCTCTTGGAATCCTTTCGGCGCGTGAGAATCGCGTCCACCCTCGCGCACGAAACTTCGCTCTCGTCGCTGAGATACCTGCGAACAAAATTTTGCACAATAATGTAATTAGCAGTAATGTAATTAATGTAATTCGCGGTTGGAAATTATCCCGACGATAAACGACTATTGGACTATCCACCTGTGACTGCAGAACTCTTGGACGTTAACGGCATTGACCTGCTGCCTTTTTCTCGCGATAAACGACTCGATCCTTCGATTCAGTTCTTCGTTATCGGCGCGAATCTGCACCTGGCTCGGGTCGATCGCGACACGATCGTCGTTACGCTCTTCGCGTTCCGATATCACTTCGACGGTCTTACTCTCGTTCGTCGCTGCCGATCGCTGATCATTCCGTAAATCTGAGTCGTCTGGCGAATAAACAGAACAACCGCATTTTTATTAAAAATAAAATGATTTATTATAGTTACAATGAAAATAAAATCGTTCAATCGTAGGAAAAACTAACGCATTGATATTAGAGTATTAACAAAAACGATAATATCGATGGTAACAGTTTTTGTACATTGAAAAAAAATAAACAATAATACCGACGGTAATGGAATTTTCGGTGGAATTTTTTTTTTTCATGAAAACAAGGCTTTCTCTGTGAGGAAGCAAACAAACTGTAATACCGACGGTAACAGAATTTTTCGTTGAAAAAAAAATAACAAACAACGATAGTACTAGCCGAACTTTCTGTAGAAAAAAAAATCTCAAATTTTTTGTTTTCACAACCTTTCTCTATGAGGCAGCCAATTTTTCATGAAAACAAAGCCTCTTCTATGAAGAAACAAAAAACTATAATACCGACGGTAACAGAATTATCAGTTGAAAAAAAAAAAGTTATTTACTACTGGACCAAGCGCACTCCTTGTTTTCTTTCCACGCCGGCGCGTCGCCGTCGTAGACCTCCTTTTTCCAGATGGGCACCATGGCCTTCAGAGTGTCTATGGTAAATTCTACGGCGCGGAGGGACTCGTGTCTGTGAGGCGACGACACGGCTATCGCCACGCTGGCCTCGGACACCGGCACGTCGCCGAGTCTATGATGGATGGCTATGTGCGTTATCTTCCACTCGGAGCGAACTCTCCTGCATATATCGGCCATTTCCTTCAGCGCCATCGGTTCGTAAGCTTCGTACTCCAGTTTCAGAACCCTCTTGTTATCGAAGTTGTCTCTGGTAGTTCCTACGAACGTGGAAATCGCTCCGCAGCTCGGCGACGTTACCGAGTCGACGATGTCGTCTATTCGCAGTTTCTCCCGCTGGAGCTTGACGATGTCCCTCGGTTCTTCCATTTTATCCTGAAAAGAAGAGTGAGAGTTAATTTTTTTTTTAATCAACGTGAAAATAGAATCGAATCGAAAACACTCGACCGGCAACGAACCTCCGCTCAGCGGCGGAATGACCGCGATCTCGTCGCCCTCCCCGAGATCGAGCAACGCCCCGCGCTCGGCGAACTCCTCGTTAACCGCCAATATCAGATTGTCCCGAATGCTCTCAAGCCCGAACTTTTCGACGAGCCTCGCCAACAGTTCGTCGCACGACAACGGCCCGTCTACGACTATGGTCGACTCGGCGCGACCCGCAAGTTCCCTGGCTTTCGCGAAGAATATTACTCTGACGTTCCTCGGGTTTGGCGCCATCGACGCTGTCGTTCGGTCGAGTTTCAGCTCTGCGCCGTGTCTCGCCGGTGCTGGCACGGACAGGCCGGGGCATCTCGTTCGAGCGGGTGAATTGCGAAAATATCGAAAGTCAACTTACGTAATTTTACCGCCGCTCGTAATCTAATCTCCGAGCGGGCGAGAGCGACGAGCGCCGAGCGAGGTTACTCCGCGTTGCCCGAACCGCTGAAAAACAACAAGTAGTCACGTGGAGGCGCCTCGGGTTGGGTTGGTCCAGTGCCGCAGACGAGTCTAGTCAAGTGTCGGACGCTTTCGTCTGCCCGGAGCTGAAAGAACTTCGTTTTAGAACTCGCACGATATCGCAGGTCGTGTACGAGCTCGTAATTATTTTATTCGATGTTTATTTTCGTCGGGTCGAAGAATTTGCTGTTCGGTGTTTCGACTCGGGCGGTGATGACGTACGAGACTATCTAGCCAGCCGGCGCCGGGTTTGAAGCTGGATCCGAATGTGCAGCAGCGGCAGCGGCGGTACGGGGATAATCAGGTCAGATGGGAAATAGGGTCATCGGGAGAAGGAAGCGCGTTTCAATCGACCCGCGAGCTGCTGCCGCTGCTGGTCATTGTTGCTGGGAGAGGGAAGGCCGCCGATAGAGAGTTTTGAATACGCACCTATATATACGTGTATGTGTATATATAGGTTCCCTATTTCACAATGCAACTGAGATTCTAAATATAGTTTGTAAAAATAAATTGTAAATTTCATTGATTGGAAATTGAAAGTTCTCATACATCACTCACGTTAATGCACTTTATCGTAAAATTAAATCACGAGATATGAAAATTACACGTCTTTTGCCCGAAATTTGCAAAAATTCGCGATAGTAATACAAATTTTACTGTGAAATGGCAACGGACATGGGTTTGGCATTTCAGTTTATGTAATAATATATATGTGTATATACGTTGTTGGTCTGTTTCTTATTTCACAATGCAACTCGCATTTTGAATACACAGTGTAAGAATAAATTGCAAATTTAATGTACTGGAACTTGGAAGTTGCTTACATTACGATAATTGAACGTTAATGTACTTTTTCGTAAAATTAAATTACCGGATATTAAAATTACAAACCTTTACCTGAAATTTGTAAAAAAATTGCATTAAGATTTTTTTTTAATTACTATGAAATTGCAACGCATTGAAATTGCAATTAAGTTCACCGGCTATTATCATTAGTATTTTTATTCAGTACTTGTATTATTAGTTTTATATTATTCATTGCGCTCTCTATTATTGTTAGTGAATTGCATATCAGTTTGATTGTAAGCTTATTTTTTGGATAGGTATAAAAACCTATCTTCCTAATAACATAAATATACACGTTGGTGGTCCGTTCCGTATTTCACAATGCAACTCCCATTCTAAATATAGGTCATCCAAAAAAAAGATACATATATATATATTCATTCATAACACATTGATTCAAACACTCATTTTCGGAAATCTGTGTTTAGAACATTGCCTACGTTGCCTCCATTTGGGAAGTTAAAATGTTACGAATTGAAGTTCACCAGCAATTATTATTATTAGGTTTTTTTATTCAGTACTTCTAGTATTAGTGTTATTATTCATTACTCTTCCCACTATTATTAGTGGGGGGAGATTACTCGTGTCATGTGGTTCCTTAGATATAAAAACCTATCTTCCTAGTAATTGGGCTCGGCCTGTTTGTATAAGTGGCATTCCATACCATTTTAACCTGGGCCCAAACCTTCACATTCTGGATTGCGCCCGCGATTTTTTATGTGACTGAGGTAACTCCCAAAAGCACTCCATTTTTTTTATGAGATTTTTAAAAATTGTTTGTAATCGTTTATATATAAAATGAACTCATCGATCGGCATAATAAAAAAATTGGACAAATCTTGTGTCATGAATTTAAAAATCTAAGATTTCAGCTGACCTTGGCCGGCGTCGCCTTTCAATTTTTCACCGATTTTCTCGAAAAATAAAATATAAAAAAATAGAAGGCGACGCCAGCCTACTTTGCCTCAAATCTTAAAATCGGTTATATTTGACACAAGATTTTTCAGAATTTTTTCAGATTTTTTAATCGTGACGATAAGTAAATTCATTTCTTTAATCATAAATAATCATAAACAATTATTAAAAGCCAAATAAAAAATTCAAGTGCTTTTAGAGTTAGTTCACTGATATAAAAAAATCGCCGGCTCAATCTAAGACGCGAAGGGCTTCGACCCAGGTCGAAATGTTACGAAATGGCCCGTGAGTAAACAAACAAAACAAAAAAATCGATTGAGCTATGGTCGAGTAAATTCCTCCATCGACCAGGAAACTCCGCGACATTCCATCGGCCAAAGAACATCGCAAAGATAACCCCGAGGAAAACAGTTCTCTGCTCGTCCTCGTCGTTGCTCTCGCAATTGCGGGGCACACGTACAATCTCGCGACTTAGAACGCAATAGAAGATAATAAACTAGCGGACCGCAGCGCTTGACAGACAATGTTACAAGTATCGTACATTGCGCAACGGCAAGTGGCCCGAGCTTCACAATGCAAATAATGTCGGGAATCGAACGCATCGACTTCCACTCATTTACAAATATATACCTATATATACGCATAAACTTCGTCTATTTTATCGCCTAGAGGACGCGCCTGTGCCTTCTCGTCGTGGGTATCGCGAATTGACAATGACTATTCCGCCGTAGGAAAAAAAAAAAAAAAAAAAAAAATAGCCGCTTCCATAAGCGAATAAAGCCTCTCCGTAAGAAAAGTGTCCTTGGATAATAAATTAAACGCGCACGAATATGTCGGTGGCTGCGGGGCATGCACGAGCCTGTCGGTGTAAGTTCGTGCGAGAAGCGCTCGGGGGAGCCCCAGCTCCCGCGCTGAGAGACCGACAGACGGACGGACTTGCTCTCCGCCAGTCGGGACACGGCGAGCGACTAGAAAATAATGCATACTGACCGTTCCGCGATCGGTTTTGCTCCGCGGACGCACGGAGCCCGGCTGTGGGGCAAGGACGTCGTCCTCGCGCAGTTTAAAGGGGTTTTAGCTATACGACTAAACTGCCTCCCTTTCAGTTGCGCAACTCCGACGACTCACCGCTTACGTTGTTTTCTATCGGGCCGGCTTACACCGCGATAGCTCCGGTGCTGCGCTCTGCACTCAACGGGCGTCACTAACACACTCGGCTTTTACGCACACCTCGCAGCCTCGAGTGTCTCTCCGCTTAGCACCGTGCGATCTCGACCGTGCAGGCTGCCGCTACATACATTATAATCGAAAATGAATCGTTCGCGAGCGCGCGCGGTCTCGGAAAACCGGTTGTATAGGTTACGATCTCGCGTTACGCAGACGGCATCTTCGTACGGCGTAAAGCGAGAAGCGGACTCGAGTTTTTCCACGTTCCCGAGAGCGAGGTGTGACGCAACGTCAGCTGGAAAAGTATTTTATTTTACATGCGAATTACGCGATGCGGTTACGCGGACGGAAAGAATTCGCGTGAGATAATCGTCTGCTCCCCCCCCCCCCCTCACGCCCCTCGAGATGCTATTCGCGATGAGCACGTATCACACGGAGATTCTCGGCCAATTACGGCGATCTTTTTTTTTCTCTTTCGTCTACCGCAGTATCGCCAATTGGCTTCCTATCCGCAGGGAATCTTTGTAACATAGGAGATCGCTCGATGAAACGTCCATGCTTGGTCTACTGCGAATTTTTTTTTTTTACCCACCATTAAAATTTGCGTCACACGGTCGTACACTGAGGTGATGTGAAATACCGTCGCCGGTAACGAAAACTGTACGAATGCTGTTTTGAGACTGCAGTCCGTGAAGGAAAAAGAAAATTGTCTTTGACTGGGAAATCGGCGTACGCAGGGGAAGACAATTTTTTGTTTCGTCGACGGACTGCGATCTCAGAACGGCATCCATTATAGTTTTTCTTAACGACAACGGTATTTCACATTACATTAAGGGCATGTGAAGTATGTCGGGAGGTCGTCCCTATTTTCTACGACACTGGTAATATTTCGAAAGGAAACGAGTTTGGTTTTTTATGCGGCCATATTTACCGCTTAGGAAAAACTAATTTGGTCTTTAAGAGCACGTGAAACACGTTTTCAGCGTGTCTCTCTCGTTCCGCTGGGAGCGCCACTGATGCTACTTTTCTCGCACTCGATAGTGTTTCACATTAAAAAATGTAACGGTACTGCAGAAAATAGGTACGTCAATTCGTTACCGACTGAACCCGCTACAGCAGCACTCATTGCCTATGCAATGAAGGAAATGCATAGAACACGACATTTTTCGACAATTTTGGCAAAAGTTCCCCTTTCACGTAACTTTCGCCAAAATAACCTTGTTCCACTTCAATTGCCTACTACTGTATATTGGCCTATACTGTCTTATCTGTTATGAAGCCTTAAATTCGCTAGAATGTCTACGAGAAATTCTGATCGATTCTGGAACTTAAAATTGTAAGGATGCCGGTGACTGCAGTAGCAGTGAGTGTTTGAACTTTTTTCTGGGTACCTAATAAAGGAAATGTATTGGACAAAACTTGGCCTATACTGTCTTATCTGTTATGAAGCCTTAAATTCGCTAGAATATTCACGAAAAAATTCTGATCGATTCTGGAACTTAAAATTGTAAGGATGCCGGTCGCTGCAGTAGCAGTGAGTGTTTGAACTTTTTTCTGGATATCCAATAAAGGAAATGTATCGGACAAGACTTGGACTATACTGTCTCATCTTTTACACAGCCTTAAATTGCCTAAAAAGTTCACGAGAAATTCTGATCGATTCTAGAGCTTAAAATTGGCCTATACTGTCTCATCTTTTACACAGCCTTAAATTGCCTAAAATGTTCACGAGAAATTCTGATCGATTCTAGAGCTTAAAATTGTAACGTTGCTAACCGCTGCAGCAGCAGCGAGTGTTTGAACTTTTTTCTGGGTACCCAATAAAGAAAATGTACCGGACAACACTCGGTCTATACTATCTCATCTGTTACATAGCTTTAAATTCTCTAAAAGATCCACGAAAAATTCTGAACGAATCTAGAGCTTAAAATTGTAATGTTGCTAACCACTGCAGTAACAGTGAGTGTTTGAACTTTTTCCTGGGTATTCAATCAAGTAATTGGATGGGTCTAGACTCGCGGGCAGGTGAGTCGGGACCCAGATAGAAAAATTACGGCACGGAGACGGCACGATGGCGATACCAATGGTGAAATACCCGTTTAACGGCACGTTTTTCTATCTGGGGGTGTTTTACATTGCCTTAAGGGGAGGCTAAACACGTATGCCTGCGACAGACAGCAAACATTTTAAATCCATTTTTTTCCGAAACGATTCTATAAAATGAAAAACCATCTCAGAGAAATGTGTATTCAAAATATTTTGAGGGTATGTTGATCTTCAACCCCACCTTATTCTTATGTGAAATACCGCCGTTGGTAACCGTGTTGAATGCAGTTTTGAGACCGCAGTTCGTCCACGAAAAAGAACGTTTTTACCTGCGGAATCGGCAGGAGCGGGGAAAGACAATTTTATTTTTCCGCCGGTCTGCGGTCCCAAAACGGCATTTAGTACAGTTTTTGTTACCAACTGGGGCAAGAGGCGGGAGGGGGGGGGGGTCACCACATCACCTAAACAAAAAATTGCAACTCTCCCAATCTACTGCCGCAGATTCAGAATTTCGTATACAACGCTGTTTGTATACACTAAAAAAAAAATACTAAATATACTAAATAGTTAATGTATGACGCTGTTTGTGTACCATCTAACTGGCAACATGTAGCCACCGTCTGAACGGCGTTGCTATCAACAACGTAGAGCAACAAAATAACACCACGAAAACGCACAAACTCTCAACATCAAAATTATAACGGAAAAAATAAATTTAGTATACAACTACTGCAAAATTTATATCGAATCTCTCGCAAAGGCAAAATAATTTTCCCGTCCACACGGTGAAGCTGACCCGTCCGATTTCACAAGCCCGACGAAAATCGGCCAGCTTAATCGTCGCCGAGGTCGCTAACATAAATAACTGATCTATCCATGTTGCAAAACTCGACACTTCCGCAGCGACTCTACACACAAAGTGAGAGCGCGAGATGCAGCTCTCGTGGTATCGAAGTAAAGCGATTGCGTGAACCTCGAACCTTCCTTTTTTTACTGCTCTCTTATCCATCTATTTCTCTTCTTTTTTCTATCGCAAAGATTTTTCTTTTTCGTTTTTTCTTCTTCTTTCATCCAGCTTCGCCGGAGAGCGCCGAGTGGCCGTCGAGTGACGGGAAATCGAAGGGGAAGCTGGAGATGGATGCCTAGAACTGTGCGCTCGGTTATGTAGTACACAGGAGCGGCGTGTGCGGTGTTGTACACACTGGCGGTGTTGTACACACGTGTACTCAGGTGTTGCTGGACGCGCCGTGGCCGGGCTACATATACATAAACATACATACAGTAGAACCTCGCTTAGCCGACCTTCGATCAACCGAGCCTGCACGCTTTTCGAAGCACCCAACCGAGCCCTTCGCATTAAGCGAGGTGTACACTGAAGTAAATAAATATCAATGGCTCAAGTAAAATTCGCTTACGGGCTGCCATAGAAAAAAAAAATTATTTCGGTTCTAGTTTCAGTTTTTACAATTGCATACGGGCCCGCATAGCACGACAATATTTCAGAAATGTTTCGAAAATGTTTATGAAATATTGGAAATATTTATGAAATATTGGAAATATTTATGAAATATTGGAAATATTTATGAAATATTGGAAATATTTATGAAATATTGGAAATATTTATGAAATACTGAAAATATTTACGAAATATTTTGTTGTCCCCTCATAAATCTTACATTGAAATGTTTCAGAAATATTGTGCTAAATTGGTGTAAAAACATTTTACAGATACTTTTAAATGTAGGTAAGATTTATTCGATATCTGTCTGAAATATTCAAGAAATTATCAATATTTTATATTTATTGTTTCAATTCCACCGTATACCCTTTCGGGTTTTTACGGACTCCGTCCCGATTCCGCCCTATCACTCCCTACCCGGACTCAGCTAAGCTACCTAACTTCCAGTGCGTCCGTAGCCGACTTAGCTGCACTGTACCGCATTTGCCAGGGACACGGGGAAATTACGGAAAACCCGTGCCGGTACAGACGGCAATATTCTACTGATCCACCAATATTTCTGCACTTGAGTAAAGTGCAGAAACACCAAAGTCTCAGAAGAAAGCGCCTCCCGCTCAACGGTTGATGCGCCAG
>JAPYZC010005241.1:0-14492 GCA_030522665.1 Ichneumoninae sp. A BG-2022a | reverse complement strand
TTTTTCTTCTTGTGAGGAAATTATTCGATGCGTTCGCGCGCTCTCTGCGAATGAAACTCCGACGATGAGTTTGATGAAAGACGCGGGGATTTATGGAGGTCGGGGCGGTCTCAGATAGCGATGTAGGTTTACCGATCTTCTCTCGGTAAAACTCTATCGGGAGAGTTTCTCGTAGACGGAAAAAAAAGAGCGCGAACTCTCCGCGTAGCAATAATCGTTATAGACAGATAGAGAGAGTTTGACCGCAGTGACTCTTATCGTTTCGCCGAGCACACGAGCGGTCGTTGCGGTGGATCGAGCGTGTGGAGAGGAGAGAGTGCAAGGAGAGGAGGCGAATCGACTTTTCCCCCCGTCCACCGGAAATGGAGCACGTTTAGGTTCAACGATTCGCAGAGCGCGCAGATGCAACGCGGGGACACTCCGTTTACTCCGATATCGCGCACCAACCGCACTGTCCTCGCCTCTTGGCGCTTTTTTCTCAATAAAAAAAAAATAAAAAAAAATTACAAAAAAATGTCTTTATTTTTTTTTAGATATCCTCGAGACACGCAGAGTCGCGCACAGGGTAAGTCGGTGGATTCAGGACGCCGCGTGTAAGAGCGCCGGCGGGGCCTCGCACGGCCGATCCCGGCTTTGATCCCGGCCGATCGAAGACGCCGGGACTATCATTATCGCGGTCCCATGTGCACCCGTGGCGAATTCCAGTCAGTCGATGACAGCGTGACAACTCTCTCGAAAAAGGTCTCCACGAAATTCGAGCCCGACGAAAATCTGCACTTTATTTATTTTTTTCAATCTTTTATTTTCCTTTTATTCTATCTACGACGAAATAAATCGCGCACAAGCACTGAGGCGCAAATCTTCGCGGTTCAACTATTTTGTTGCTATAAATATTTTAGATTTTTTTTTTTTTTTTAGATACACATATGCGTGTATATAAACGTGCGTTTTACACCCTCGTGGATGTCCGAGCTCTCGAGGATGTTCCCGCTCGGGCGGTTGCCGCGTGTCGACTGTTTGCAGGCATGTATCGCCGCCCGTCTATATAATACGTCGTCGTCGTTGCTCTCCCGCCCGCCGCCGTCCTCAGCACGAACACCAGCCAGCACGAGTGTATCTCGCTGCTGCTGCTGCTGCTGCTCGGATCCTGTCTCGCTCTCACCGCGCGACCCTCTCTTTCTCTCCCTCGTTCTTATCCTCCGACTTTCCATCTCTCCCTTCGAGCCCGAGCTCGCGCTCGCTCGAAAAGCTGACCGAGGAAAAGGAGAGCGAGAGCGAAAGAGAGACCACGCGCTCTTCCGTCCCGCGAGGTGTAGATAGTTACTTATAATATCGATGTCTTAACGCCGCAAGAACGAATCGAGTTTGCATAAGCGCGCACGTATCGTACGCCCTTCTGTTATTAGAAAGATTACTTTTTTTCAATTTCTTTCATTAAAAAGAAATGTAGTTTCTTTAGGTTTCTCTATACGTAATAGGTTGAACTTGGTGATTTGGTCGAGCTCTCAGAAACCTTCGTATTTATTTGCATAAGCGCGCACGTATCGTACGCCCTTCTGTTATTAGAAAGATTACTTTTTTTCAATTTTTTTCATTAAAAAGAAATGTAGTTTTTTTAGGTTTCTCTATAAGTAATAGGTTGAACTTGGTGATTTGGTCGATCTCTGAGAAACCTTCGTATTTATTGCTTTCGCTTTCGTGTGCATGTATATGTAGGCGGGAAGGAGACCGTGCCGATTTTACGTTACGTAGTAACGTAGTCTGCGCAGACTCATCGTCGTAATTTGCGTCCGGTTTCACTTCCGGACCTACGAGAGAGATAGAGAGAGAGACGAACCAGAGATATTGCGAGAAACGTGATCGTGCAAAAAGTAACGTACACCTGCGTGGCGACCTCGTCGATTTAACGGATTAACGTGTTCTACAGGTTTTGTGGCCTAGAACTCTAGTGTCTCACGGGGAATGGCCCTTCGCTGTCCCGGAATGGGTGTGTGCTTTTTTACTCCGTCATCGATAATTTACCTGGTGATTAAAGGCAATGCCGGTTTTACAGTGGAATTAATTCGAATATTTAAAAACTGAAAGGCCTGACAGACGTCAATTTAACATGTTTCATTATAATTTAAATGTTATCAGTGTTTAAATTAACAATGTTTCATTTAACAATATTTGATTTAACAATGTTTCATTTAAGAACATATAATTAAAAAAAAATTAACTTAACAATGTTAAATGTTAAATTAATGTGCTGAGGAACTTGAGATACGCCCCTCTGATTTTTTAGCAATCGATACAGTTTCGGTTTAGAATGGCGTGTCTCACGGGGAATAGCCCGTAGCTGTCGCGGTATAGATCCGGATAGGCGCGCGTGCACACGAGTTTGGCCCCTTATCGATAATTCTATACCGATGATTAACAAGGGTATCCCCCGTGAGACATCGCCACTTGAAATTTACCTTCGCGGCATAAAACCGTGACCTTCGCGGGTTTAGCTGTTACGGGAAACTCCGGTCTCTGCGGTGATAATCGATTTTTCTCATTGTTAAAATTGCCGCTTTATGGGCGATGCGTATACACGGTAGTACTGTAGTATTAACGAATCCATTAAAGACGAACGCCGACTCATTGAGGATTGCCGAAGCCTTGAAGAATCCGATGTTACCGAGGGATATTGTAATTTGTGAAATCCGCTTCGGCAATTTGCTATTCGCAACGCCATTAAGGATGACGATATTGCGGCGACGACGGACGGGACAAGTTTTTATTACAAAATTCTTAAACGGTACCGGATTAGTTGCGCTTTTCCTAACCGACGAGGAGTTTATTTATTAATTTACATTGCCGCTGACGGGGTCAGTGCCTACTGTTTGCACGGCAAATGTTGACCAGGGATATTCGTCAATTTTATAAATAGATCGCTGCAGTCGAAACGGTGACGTCATTTAATTCGGTGCCTTTTTTTTTGCTTTCAGAACGCCGCTATGCGGACATGGACCTTTCGCGACCACGGACATACCTACTCCGGGTTCTCCGAAACGATCTTACCGACGTCACAGGTAAATCAAGTATTGTCCTCGCGAGAGCATAAAAAAAAGGAAAGCAGCAAACGCCGAGAATAGCACCGGAGGACCGTTTCGTCGATGCTGGATCGGTATGCGATTTTCTTTTCTTTCAACCGTGTCATATTCGAAGAAAATGCATTTTTGAAAAAATCCATTTTTTTTTTTTTTAATGTTACTTTTATTTTCTCTGCAAATGTTTAACCAGTGGCCGTTTGCACGGAATCATGCAGTCGTAAACGATCCCTGGGAAACGTTTGCATTTTTGTTTTTTTTCTTTTTTCCAGGAACACACATTTAGGTCCTCGCGGAGATCGTTCTCGGAGAAGTGCATGAGTCGACGAGCCCGCGCCTGTTTCTGCTCGCGCTCGCCGGTGAAATTGTGCTCGGTAAGCACAGTGGTGCTCTTCATGAGCCCGTGGCACGGAGGAACACACGTCCAGGTGAAATTGCACCGATGACCGAACGCAGGTACTGAAAAAAATATATATAAATTATTATAGGAATATTGGAATGCCCCGACTTAGCAGCGAAGATATAGATGGATAACCCATTGGGACAGCTCCGCAATGTTCGCAACTTCGTCGCCCCGCAAGTACGATCAGCATTTGGGGAGAGGTCAGTCATCCTTAAATCCACAGCTCCCGCAAATGGCATTGAAGGCTTGAACTTTGGAGGCTCTCCGGGGGAGTTCAAAAGGGCGACAAGCCGAATTGTGCTGAACCACCAATAACCATACTCTTCGCTTGATTCATTACGTGACTTAGATGTGATAATGATGTGATATTTTATACCGACCAGTGCACAGCGATTGCAAAAATGTTTTCTCACGTTAATTATATAATTTACGTATTATACTCGTTAAATCAAACAGGCTATATTTTATCTTTTGCTAAAGGGTTTATCCCGTGGATAAATTAATAAAAAAATAAAAATAAAAAATAAAATAATCCAATCGAGAAGGGAACAATTTTCGATAGTCCTTTTATACCGTGCAGTGCACAGCGATAGCATAAATATTTTCTCACGTTAATTATATAATTTACGTATTATACTCGTTAAATCAAACAGGCTATATTTTATCTTTCGCTAAAGGGTTTATCCCGTGGATTAATTAATTAAAAAATAAGTAAATAACTAAAAATAAAATAATCCAATCGAGAAGGGAAACAATTTTCGATAGTCCTGTATCTTCCCTCGGCGGTCGCGGATTTCGCGGTATTCGCGTCTCCCGCGGGGCGGGGATTACCGGTTAGCGTCGGTTCTCCGCGACTTTGTGCCGTCTCTCTTTCTCTCGGGAGGATCGATAATTTCAGCGGAGTAGTAAAAGGTAGGCAGCCGCACGTCAGGTAGGCAGCCGCGCGCCTAGAACTCACGTGTTCCGAGGATTAAATGGCTCGGCGGGCGGGGAGGAGGGGGAGGTGGAGGGGGGGGGGTGTTCAGAGGGAGACCAGGATGATTTCATTTCTCTGATTCCAGGACATTATCGAGCGTGAATTCTCAAGAAACGGGTCGGAGCGTTTCAAGTGCGAAACGCAAGAGTTATTCCGGTACGTCGAAAGAGCGTGCCGGGCGCCCCCTCGCTGGGACGGTCTCTGCATGTAAATATTCAACGCCGAGAGACGGAAGGGCGTAACTCCGCGCGTTGAAGCGCGCCTTCTACGCCCCTATGTTTCCCGGACGGTCGATACACACACGGAGCCAGAGGCAGATGGGAGAGACAGATACAAAATGATTTCCGACTTCCCGAACACTCGGGAGGGCCTCGGCGACAAATTCTCCGACCGGTGACGTAACGTTGGAGAACGCTCTCGCGGCCCACCTGTTCCCAGGAACCGCGAAATAATTAACCCCGCGGTTAATCTCCCCCGGAGAGTAGTTTTACGTGCTACACACCGAGCGAGAAAATTCATTCGCAATTAAACCACTTTGGAACGGCTGGATAACTCGACGCGTGGTAATGGCGTCCGTCAAGGTCGTCCTGTTCTTTGGTTTCGTTTTTTTTTTCTACCATTTACCATCGTGCGTAACGAAGTTACGCCGTTTCCGCTTCTACATTAAATTAACGTTAATCCCCGTGTCGAAAATTAATTCGAAAATAGCCGGCGTCCGAGTGGATTGCCGTTTGCGGGGTCAAAGAAATCGGGAAGAGGCACGCGTTCGGCGATTCGTTCGACGCTACGAAAATGTTATTACATGCGTTCAAAGCTGTTATTTGTTTAGTACAAATAAAGCATTGTTTTGTTAAACGACTATTTCCTTCAATTTATTCAATATTTGTTGACTGAAACAACCATTTTTGTTGTACCAACAAAATACACCTTCGAACGTATGTCACCGCGCATTTGCTTGATGCAACCAATTCTTTTTCTCAGTGTATGAGCTGCATTTTCCACACGATGATGTCCACCAGGTTAGATGCGAGTGCGGAATGGAGGAATCGACGGATGCAGCCGGATGCAGAACAGATTAACTTGGTCGGTATGGAAGATTCAGAAAGGAATGCGCATGTTGAGATTAGGGTAAGATTCATCGAAAGAAAGGCAACCGGCGAAGAGCTGATGGAAGAATCCAAGTGGATAAAAGAACGTGCATTAAATGCGTCTGGAATTTATCTCGAATGCGGCCAGTGATAGAAACGGATGCGTCAAGAGCATGCGCAATACCGCGATCGGTACCAAACCGTCTTCCCTATTTTCCCCCGAGACTGTTAATTTCTTGAAGTGAATTACTAATTTATTTTCCAAATGACGAACTTGCTGTCTAAGTCATTAAAATCGTTTCGTATCGAAGATGATCGGGAAGGTGATTTACCGACCGAGTGCAGAGCGGATGGACCGCAGGATGTTTCCTATCGCCTTCGGGAACAAACGAGCAATTCTTTTATCCAAGTGGATAAGAGAATGTGCATTAAATGCGTCTGGGATTTACCTCGAATGTATATCCACCCAGATAGACAAGCGCCAGGAAATGGAGCAATGTGGCGCAATATTTGCGACACGAGCAGCACATGTTGCAAATATTGCTCCAACTGCTCCTTTTCGTGGCGCTTGTCTATGTGGGCAGTGATCGACACGAATGACTCACGAGCATTCGCAATACCGCGCTCGGTAATAAATAGTCTTCCCTATTTTCGCCCGAGACTGTTAATATTTCGTACCAAAACGAATTAACAATTTGCTTTTCATTAAATTATTAATTTTCTCTTCAAATAATGAACTTGCTTTAAAAATAATTAATTTGCTCAACAAATAATTAACTTCCTTTCCGAATAATTAATTTCTTCGCCAAATAATTAAAATCGTGTCGTATCAAAGAAAACAGGGAAGGCGATGTGTTACCAACCGACCGCAGACCGGATGAACCGCAGGATGTTTTCCATCACCTTGAAGAGCAAACGGGTTTTTATCCAATTAGATAAAAGAACGTGCCTTAAATGCGTCTGCAATTTATCTCGTATGCATCCAGTGATAGAAACCGATGACTCAAGAGCACGCGCGGCCGGTAACGAATCATCGTCCCAATTTTCCCCCGAAACTGTTAATATTTCCAACAAAAGCGAGTGACTAATTTCCTCTCCTCTCATTAAAATCCTCTCCTGTCAAAGAAAACAGGGAGTTCCTTTCGTTACCGACCGGTGCGCACAGCGGACGGACCGCAGGACGCTTCCCATCACCTTGGGGAACATACGAACAGGCATTGCTCCGCGCGCTTGACCCCCGTGACGAGAGTTGAAGGATCAGAGAATACCAGCGCTCAGTAAATTTGCACCGATTATCACCGCTGTACAGTTGGATCTCTGCTGCGCTCTGTGAGGCGGGGGGTCCATTGCGGCTGCCGTTACTCATCGATCCTCCAGCGCGTACGCGCTCTGCACAGTTCCCTGCATCGGCGGCTGCAGCGGCGATGCATTGATGAACCTACAGCGGGGAACGTGTCGTCGTACGCAGCCTCAACGTGAACCATCGAATCGCTTAGCCCGAACTCTGTTTCGCGGAAAGCTCGTTAACGAGAGTTAAATCGCTCGGTGAGGACACTTTGCGGCCGGTAGAATTCCCGCTAGATCGTTCCCTCGGCTCGGGCCGCGGAGGGCCGCTCTCGTTCGCTGCGAGGCTAGATCGTATCTGCTCCGACTCTATCCGCAGTACTAACACACTCTCGCTAGGTGTGTACCTGCTGTGGTATTAAGAATTTAGCGACGGGAGAGGCGAGAGAGTGAGAGGCGTCCGGGCTGCATCCCACGACGAAGTATCGCGAGATAAAGTACAATATCTTACGTGATCCTGGCGGCTCGGTCGGGATTGCGCAACGAAAGGCTCTAAGCGCCGAGCCATCAAAGCGACGCCGACGACTATTGTTCGCGTGCTGCAGGCCGCCTGGCAGAACTCCGCGCACATGCAAGCCTGTCGCAAACGCTTTACCGCTCGGCTCTTCCCTCGGCGACAAATCTCTCGCACGATTATTTCGAATAATCTCTAGGATAGGTTTATAACGGAGACCAATGACTCTTCGCTGCGGCAGGCGAAAAAGTGTTCGGATAGACGGGAACTGTCCTTTTTTATTTTTATTAATAATTTAATCGTTTCTATACTTAAGAAATATAGAAATTATACTTTTTTTTTATGTTTTACAATTTTTTACGTTTCATATATTATTTAATACAATAGGAGACAATATTACAATTACTGCCAGCATCTATTATTATTTTTTTTGTTAATAAAAATTAATTGTCGATAAGGACAAGTTTATATGGGCGCTTCGATTTTTACCTGTCTCAATCGCTTTACCGCACGGCTCTTCTCTCGGCGACAAATGTCGCGCACGATTATTTCGAATAATCTCTAGGATAGGTTTATAACGGAGACCAATGACTCTTCGCTGCGGCAGGCGAAAAACTGTTCGGATATACGGGAACTGTCCTTTTTTATTTTTATTAATAATTTAATCGTTTCTATAGTTAGAAATATAGAAATTATACTTTTCTTTTTTATGTTTTACAATTTTGTATATTTTATAAATTATTTAATACAATAGGAAACAATATTACAATTACTGCCAGCATCTACTATTATTTTTTTTTTTATAGGAATTAATTGTCGATAAAGACAAGTTTATATGGGCGCTTCGATTTTTACACAGTAATTTTTATTATCGCTGCGCAAACAGCTCATCGGTTCCGCGAAGCTCGCGAAACTTATATCCTGTGCTCTCCAATAATCGCTCGAGATTTAAAGGATAATGAGCTTTCGGAGGTGCAACGACGATGCATAGAAGCTCCGGTTCGTAGAACTGGGCTGAGTCGCAAAAGTGGCGGCTGATACATGAGAACAATTTTGTGTAATTTAATGAAACTTTAATAGATATATAAATTATTAATTTTTTATATCTCATATATTTTTTCCACCAGCATCCACTACTATTCTTTTTCTTTTTTACAAAAAATTTAAAAAATGTAATTCTCAATGAGGCCGAGAGGGAGGACGAGGCTGCAATTTTTGCAGAATGAGTTTCGTTATCGGTGCGCAAACAGTGCATCGGTTCCGCGAAGCTAGCGAAATTTTCCTTTGATCTCCAATAATCGCTCAAGGTTTGAAGGATAATGTGCTTTCGGTGGGGCAACGATGAGGCATAGAAGCTCCGTTTCTCGGAACTGGGCTAAGTCGCAGAAATCCCGGCTGATGCATGAGGACAATTTTGTTTAATTTTATAAAAAATGTGATAAATATTTTAATTATTAATTTCATTATTTTACAATTTTTATATTTCATATATATTTTTCGCCAGCATCCGCTATTATCTATTATATTTTGTCTTTTTTACAAAAAATACAAAAATGTAATTCTCATTGAGGACGAGAGTGAAGACGAGTTTCTATAGAGGCTGCAATTTTTGCAGAATGAGTTTCGTTATCGGTGCGCAAACAGTGCATCGGTTCCGCGAAGCTAGCGAAACTTATATCCTTTGCTCTCCAATAATCGCTCAAGGTTTGAAGGATAATGTGCTTTCGGTGGCGCAACGATGAGGCATAGAAGCTCCGTTTCGCGGAACTGGGCTAAGTCGCAGAAGGGTGGGTTCGCTCGTTACTCCGTTGTTCCTAGATCAAATTCTCTATTCTCGAGTGATGATCCTCTTCGAGGTAGTGCCCGGGTAGCGGTAGTTGGTAACTACGATGCGAACTTGACGGAATTCTCGGTAGCGGGGAACGCGTACCGGGTATAAAGCCGAGGCGAGGCATGATTCACGAGGCGATCTACTCCGTTCCGTTCGTCAGTCCGTCCGTCCTGTGATGCCTCAACAAAATGCTGTGCGTGCGCGCGTGTTTGTGTGTGCAGAGGGCTATCCCGTCGCACCGTCACAGTTTATCTCTCGCGGTTAACGCCGCCGCGATCAGCACTCCTGTAATAATTTAACGCACTACTCTAGTCCCCGAGTGTGCTGGATACCCGGTGAACAGGAGACCGGGGCGAGTCGTAACACGGGGCAGGTCGGAACCGCAGCGGCAATCAATCGTAGGTTTCCCTATGGAACACACAATATTATGTCGGGTAAGAGGCATCGTTTGTTAACTGTGGTTCCTTCGGCGGCTCTCGATCCTCTCGAATTTCTTGGGGCGATAAACAATTTTATCGTCCCAAACAATTTTACACGAACATTAATGACAATACTAGCGATCGAGCGGGGGTTTCCGTTCTACTGATCAAGATGTGAGTTTATTGTCGTGCAGCTTACTGAAACCACTTGTTGAAAAATATAAAACTTTCTCTGTAACGTCACTTACGGCTTGAAAATTTCACTTTTAAACCGGAAGTGACGTCACGCAAAAGAGATCGTTTTTTCCGGTGAAAGAGTATCATTTTTGTTTGAAAAAAAAAAAAATCAGAAGAGTGCCATTTTTTCCAGTCGAAAAATGATATGTTTTGACCCAAACTGATGTCGTATAGTAGGAAATACGTAACTTCCGGTTTAAAAATCTTTCTTTTCGACCGGAAGTGACGCCATATCAGAAAAATCACTTCCAGTTTGAAAATTTGACTTTACGACCGGAAGTGACGTATTTTCGGTACGACCTTTTTAGTAATAATATTCACACATATTTCTGAAAGAGGAACGTTATAGGCCGGATAAAATGCGCTAACCCCACCTTCGATCATGCGAGCCTCCGCGTTAACCGAAGCACCCAACTTATCCGAGCCCTCCGCGTTAACCGAGGTGTAGGCTTCCATAATATGGAAAACTCGGATAAAACGGATAAACTCGGATAAATAAAGCAGCAACATGTCTGTAACTGCTGCATTGTTGCATACGCGCTTGAACGTGTACAACTTTATTGCATCTTTATATTGCAAGATGCAAATTCATCAGCTCCGATTCTAGAGTCAACGGTAGAACATCCTGATGTCTCAAAAAAAGAAACAAGTCGTAAATAACTAACAAAGTGAATGTTTATATGAAGTGGTGTCTTAATAAATGCTTCAATTTATTTCTTAAATAAATTATTTAAAATGGTCTGCTGTTTTGTAAATAGTAGTACAAGTTTCAATTGACTATGTCATCCGAGTTTTCGCTTATACGACTTACGCTCTCCCCACATTTACCTCGGATAAATAAACGGGATTCCACTGTACATGAAAATGCAATTTTCATCGTTGTATCTCGCGAACATACCGATTTTATTCCATTCTGCTCGGCAAAGTTCTGCACGTCTCTCATAAGGCCGACTTACCATTAACTCCGATGCCTCAGAACGCAACAATCGCTGCACCGAACTTCCGATTCATTTAATACGGTTCTCCTCCGTGTTGCATCTCGCCCCGGTCTCCCCTACAGCGTCACGGTGTATGACTAAGCCATTTTATTATTTCACTTGTCATACCCGCCCGCGCATTTGCTCCGCGCATATAGACGCAGATACACACACATATGTGCGTAGCACATGTGTGCACACACGTACACATAACAGGTGGCTTGCCCGACTCTTATCCCGGAATCGTTTTAATCGGAGTTCCCGGTAACTTCCAGGTACAAGTTCCCGGTAAGCCGTCCTGCGTACTTCAGCGTACAGCCGCGCAGCCTAAGCTAACGCTATCGGTCATACAAAAGAGCCATAACTCCCCGAGGGCCGTGCCTCTTCCAGCGTGTCGTGGGTGGCGCGTTCTCAGCCCCTCCGTCGCCCTCCGCACTAATCTACTCGCCGACTACGTCAGCGACGAGCAAGCAGCCTTTTTTTTCTCTTTTTTTTTGTCTCTCATCTCCTCGTTTATATGGATTATTCGCGAGCTCGTAGGTACGAAAAAAATATAAAGAAAAAAGAAACAATTGACGCGCATCAGAACACATTCCCTGCGTCACGCGATACAATCGTGTTTCCGGCATCGCGTTAATCTCGCCGATAGGACATACCGATCTCCCATTCACGAGACTCGCCGAGACGCAACACGCCGGTTTTTTTTTCTTTTTTTTCCTGTTAAGATTGAATAACCGATTGGCCAGCAGCTACGCGAGATTTACGCAGTGACACCGAGGAGAGGCGAGGGTGTAATTTTTTTTTTCCCAAGCCGATTACGCACCTATTATCGTGCCTGTAGGAACGGTAGGCGTTGGAAGTTGATTGCTGAAAAGCGGCTAAGAATACATCGACGTCGGTCTCTGTTGACTGGTTTATCCTCGACCGGTTTTCCTTGTTTCATACAATGTACCGGAAAGGATCGATTGTATGAATCTCAACGAGGAAAACAAGACGGGCGGTTGTTACGTGCAGGTGTCCTAGAAAAGTGCGTGTGAATTCGATGACGCCGATGGAGATACGCACTAAGGAAGGAAAGAAATGGGATCAGCGTCGGAGAATCCCGTCGGATCAACGTCGGAATCGACGAATCCCGAGCAACGATGCACCCAGAAAAAAACTTTATTTGACGGTCACCGTTTATTTGGTTTAGGTAAAATATTTTTTTGTTTTGAATAAACATTTATTTCATTTAAGTAACTGTTTACTTAATTTAAATAAATATTTATTTAAATCAAATAAACGGTGACCGTCAAATAAATTTTTTTTCTGGGTGTGTACAGGGTAAAAGTGGTGAATATGGCCCACCTCGATTAACACGTAAATCAATGATGTATGGATCGGGCCAAATTCCCCACTTTTACCCTATTCGCACCCAGAAAAAAAAAATTATTTGACGGCCACCGTTTATTAAGATTAAGTAAAATATTTATGTGATTTAAACAAATATTTATATAAATTAAGTAAATAGTTACTTAAATGAAATAAATATTTATTTAAATCAAATAAATATTTTACTTAATCTTAATAAACGGTGGACGTAAAAAAAAATTTCTGGGTGCGTCGATTTTTCAACAAGTGGTTTCAGTAAGCTGCACGACGATAAACTCAGATCTTGATCAATAGAACGGAAAGGATCTATTGAATGAATCTCAACGAGGAAAACAAGACGGGCGGTCGTTACGTGCGAGTGTCCTAGAAAAATGCGTGTGAATTCGACGACGCCGATGGAGATACGCACGAAGGAAGGAAGGAAATAGGATCAGCGTCGGAGAAGTCGGAATCGACGAATCCCGAGCAACGATGTATATTCGTCGTGCCGTCAACAAGTATCGCCCGTCGGTTCTCCATACTCCGTAAGTCTCTCTCCTGCTTCACGGAGATTCTCGGGCTATCGCACGATTTATTTCTTCCTCCGTTAACTCGCGCCTCTCCGCTTATCTGCGCGGCAACGTGACGCGGAGAGCGTTACAAAATTACTGCCGCTGTCCTAAGACACGATCATTAGATACTGCTATATATATATATGTCTATATGTATATATATATATAAATATATATAGTCGTATGTGTGGGGAACGAACGCCGAGCGGATCGTAGCCTCATCCATAATCGGGAGTTGACTTTCCACCGGTATTTCGGAGGTTCCTAGAAATTCGGGTAACGTTCGGTAAAAATTAATTATAATTATAAAACAAGATTCACAGACTGTCGATCGATCTCTCGGATTTTCGTAGAAATTCGGGTACCATTCGGGAAACATTTATTGTACATATAAAACAAGATTCACAGACTGTCGATCGATTTCTCGGAATTTCATGGAAATTCGGGGAACGTCGTGGTCCAGTTATTTGAAAATTTCATCCAAAAAACAAAAATCGCCAGTTCGTGGACTATTTACGTAGGAAAATAGGTACCAAAGTTTCTTGTCCAGAAATGTCCTCAATTATTTTCTTTCAATTATACATAACGAAGGTTTAAAAAAAAAAATGTTTAATCTTATAAATGTTTTTTGTACAAAGAACAAGTAAAGTTTTGAAGACTTTTGGGGACAAAACACGTTTGTAAAAAGTACAAATCTCTATTAACTGTGTACCGATCTCCCCGAGTTTCCTAAAAGTTCCGATTGTTAATAATATTGTTCGAAAAAAAATATCGGATAACATTTCGTGCTCGAATTTGTCGAGGTTTCGTTACAAAAAAAAAGCGTAATAAATTTCACAGAGAGTAGACTATCCATCGATCTCTCAGAGTTTCATAGAAATACATGTAACATTCCACGGTCTAATTATTTGACATTCTTTCCTCTAAAAAAACAAAAAATATTCCCCAGTGTGTCTATCTACCGATCTCCCCAAGTGTCCTAAAAATGCACCCAACATTCCGTGAACCGATTGTTAGTAGAATCGTCCGAAAAGAAAGAATAAAACAAATTCCACAAAACTCTACCTCGTAGACTATCCACAGATCTCCCACAAAAAAAAAAAAATCCGAGAATTCGAAAAAAAAAATCAGGACAGTAAACTATCCACCGATCCCCCAGAGTGTCACAGCGATCCATGCAGCATTCAGTGTTCCAATTTCCGCCTTCCCTCTTCCAAAAAAAAAAAAAAAAAAAAAAAAAAATCCAGAGACTCATCACTCCGGACAATTGTAAGCCAGAAGCGATAATCCGAATGATTCGAATTTAGAAACAAGCTTAGCCGCGCGCGTGCTCGTCGCTGCGGCGTGTTTCGCCGCGGCTCGCCGCGTTCGTCGATAAATCTCATCCGTCGTTCTTAACGCCGCTCGGCACGTACGAGCCGTATATTATCACCTAGCAATGGTATGTACCTCTCACTCGTCCCGACGTCCTAAGCAGCAGCGACAGCGTCGTCGTCATCGGGCGGAGAGTCGTCGCAGGCCGAGGAGCCCGAACTTATTGCATCGGAGAGTCCGGGAGCATAATCGGCACTTGCGATTGGGTCGCGGCTTGCCAAGAGTCTATTCCGAGTATAACTAATAGTATGTCCCGTATAAGACGTTTCCCCCGCGGGAGCGTAAAGAAGCGAGGCGCCGTCGAAGATACTGGCTTATAACACAAACTTATGGACCATAAATTATCGAGCCCCCTTGGCCCCCGAGATTTCGGCCCGGTCTCGCCGAGGGAGA
>JAPYZC010005238.1:0-14934 GCA_030522665.1 Ichneumoninae sp. A BG-2022a | reverse complement strand
TATTATTATGCAAAATTAATCTTCTCAGTACCTTTAGTATACATGATTTTTTTCAGATTTTTACACCATCAAGAAGTACTTGCAATTTTCTCTTGTTGTCGAACTTATGCGAAGTTAGCGCGCAGCGAGACTCCCTCCTTAGAGGGGTCTGCTCAGTCTCGTTTCTTCAGTGTTCCGGCATCGAGCTCGTTCGCCATCGGAAGCTGCGATTCCGTTACATGCCTCTCCGTATGTACATCCAACCTGCAACGAAGGGGGCGACGGAGGGAGGAGTACGTTCGGTCCTCCGATTAATCTTCGCTAATACCTACTCGCTACCTCGACACCTTCCTTTAACCGACTTTCCTCTCGGTTCCCTCGCTCCCGTCCGCAATCTCCGTCGCAGCTATATCCCCGCCCAAAGATAATTTAACCTCCGGCTATGTCTCTTCTTTAGCCCGCTCGCGTCTATCGGTTAGTTATACCAGCTCGTCGTCGCCTCTGCCAGAGCGAAAACGAGGAACCGGGGAGGATGTAGAGAGATAGCCGAGGAATATAGCTGACTGCCTTGCCGGCTACGTTAGAGTTCATCTAGCTGCGGCCACGGGGGGCTACGTCGAACGTGCCGAGCCAAGCGGAAATGTCCCCGGCAGGGAGACCGTGATATAATAAACCTTTCGGTGGATATTCAACGGGGCGAGGAAAGTACCGGCGGTGTAGATTCATCGAATCAAATTGCCGTGAACGATGCGTCTATTAGAAAGATACGAGCGGGCGTCGGTAATTGACAGAGTTAATCGAAAAGAGGATTGATGCATTGAGGAAAAATCGTGGAAAAGCTTCGACACGGGAACCGCATTATTCCAGGGGTAATCTTTTTCTCACTGGACATTCGGTAATGGATACCGGAAATCTCGAGAGAACTAAACCTTCGGGCTTGGCGGAAATTTTTATTTGCGTGACATTCCTTCCTCGACCAAACAGTGCTCGGTCGGTAACGGAAACTGTACACCCAGAAAAATAATTTATTTGACGGCCATTGTTTATTCGAGTTAAATAAATATTTATTTGAGATAAATAAATATTTATTTGAGTTAAATAAACATTTATTTGAGTTAAATAAATATTTATTTGAGTTAAATAAATATTTATTTGAGAATAAATATTTATTTGAGTTAAATAAATATTTATTTGAGTTAAATAAATATTTATTTGAGTTAAATAAATATTTATTTGAGTTAAATAAATATTTATTTAAATTAAGCAATGCATTGAGGAAAAATTGTGGAAAAGCTTCAACACGGGAACCGCATTATTCCATGAGTAATCTTTTTCTCACTGGACATTCGGTAATGGATTCCGGAAATCTCGAGAGAACTAAACCTTCGCGCTTGGGGGAAATTTTTATTTGCGTGACATTCCTTTCTCGCCGAAACCGTGCTCGGTCGGTAACGGAAACTGTACACCCAGAAAAATAATTTATTTGACGGCCACCGTTTATTTGGTTTAAATAAAATATTTATTTGAGTTAAATAAATGTTTATTTTAATTAAGCAAATTGTTACATAAATAAAATAAATATGTATTTAAATCAAATAAATATTTTACTTGAGCCAAATAAACGGTGGCCGTCAAATAAATTATTTTTCTGGGTTTAATCAATTTTTTCACGGGTGCTGATCGTTTCTAGTTAAAAGCAAATTCTCACACGAAGCCGACATCAATGCAGGTTTGTGTCAGAATTTGCTTTTTAAGGTAAATTATCAGCACGGTTAAAAAAAATGAAATACTTGAAAAAATGTGAATTACCGTCCGCGGTATTTTACACTGCCTAACGGGGTTTCTCAGGACCATCATAGTGGCTGATGTAGGGTTCGAAAAATGCGGTCAGAAAACTTATCGTTCCATATTTCAGACATTAAGGCTGCACGTGTTCCCGTGCATGGTACAATCTAGCGTGCGAGCCGCGCAATGACGTCACAACGGTTCGTCGAGCCCGGCAGGAAACGCTGGTTCGACTCGCACGTTATTACAGTTCCACGAATTCATCATCACACCTGGCACCTGCCAGCTCGTCTCCACGTATACCACGCGACACTGTACTACAATGTGCCACCCCTATAGCCAAACATATACGAGAAAAGCTAGAGGAACTCCCAGCTGGTGCAGACACATATCGCTAGGCGAAGAAGGCAGGCGGTAGAAGGTACGAGAGGAGGAACGCCTCGAACCCGATAATAGACGCTCGAACGCAGTCGATTCCGGTGTACAAATATTTGCTCGATTCGAGGGGAGGAAAAAAGGGCAAAGCAAAGAAAAAAAAAAGCCGCTCACCCGCTCGTGCCTTCCGACTGAGAAGAGCACCGCCCCGCATGAAGTTTATCTAAGGCAAAATGTATAGTTAAGCGTGTGCTCACATCGACGGAAAACACATGAGAGGCAGCGCGATAAGTCAATAATTTTTTGGCACTTATAGAGCATGAAAGTCTATCTGAATAATATTTTCACTAGTTTCGCGACATTTTCACGGGACATCTTTACGCAAATTGTTAGGGTGATAGTGGGAAATATGGATAAGATGGACGACCGCACGACGTCTGTGAAAAAATACGAAAAATATTTTATTGGTAAACCTTTATAAAGAGTGTTTTTGATAAGGTATTCCTGCCATCAAAGGGGGAACCCCCCTTTGATGGCAGGATGGCAGGATGGCAGGGGGGGGGCGTACCTTACCTACGTGAGAGGCCTAGACTTTTTAGTGGCCCATATTCACCATATTCACCATTTTCACCATATTCACCATTTTCAAAATGTATATAAATTATGAGAAGTACATTTTATTTACGTACACTGTAAAAAAAATTGTTTGAAAATTACTGAACGGTGTTGAAGGCTTTTTTACATAAACTGTTTGTGAAATTTCAAACACACGTGCTTTGCAATTTTATAGTAAAATTTGTATTTTTAATGAACATTTTTGTAAAATTCAGTCAAACGATTTGTAATTTTAGTATCTGGTATTTTTATTTTACAAAAAAAGTACGTTAATGTTCAATGAATGTAAGTAAATTTTAGCAAATTTCAAGTTCCACTACGTTAAATTTACAATTTATTTTTACAGTGTAGGTTACAAATCTTAAATCGATAAAATGAACGTCTTCTTATTTACCATTAAAGAGTTAAACACCGTCCATGGAGCCATTAATGCTCTTATCCCACCTACCTCCAAAAACCATGGAAAGTTCCCGAAATTATTAACAGTTTCGAATTTCCCCCCTCCCATGACCCCTCATCGCGCGTTCAACCGATACATCAACTACAGTTAATTTAGCTCGAACGTACGAATCGATTCGTGGATGATTCCGCAAACATAATTCGATTGCGCATGCGCGTGTATCATATATCCTTCTCGCTTTGTCCGGTTTAACGAACCGGGGCCCGGAGCGGTCATAATCGTCGCAGTGATTCATTTTATTGCGCCTCCGGCGTTTGTTTATTTTCCGAGAGAGCGAGAAGATGCATGCGTGTAAAATGGAGGAGCGAAAGAGAGAGAAGGACGGAGAGACAAAGAGAAAGGAGAGAGACCGCAAGCGGACGCGACCACCGGCGAGTATTTAATTAGCTATGGACCCATTTACGCCACGATCGCGAGCACGATCATGTAAAGCGCGCGTTCCGCTTTCGCGAGGGACAGAGAAAGAGAGAGAAAGGGGAGAAAGTAGGGGAAAGAAAGAAAGAGATACGGAACAGCACACGGTGGATTCGATGCTTCGGACCCGCGAGCGCGAAATATTAATTGGGAAGTAATGTCGGCGGTGGGAATTTGCGATAATGGCGAACGAACGCTCCGGCGAGAGAGGACGAGCGGGAAAGACACTCAGAACGGTGAGTGCATCTGTATGTGTATGCGTCCCCGTGTATGTATGTATATGTGAACGAAAAAAAAAAATTAAATAAAAAAAGATGCCCACCGTCACTCCGGCGGTTTATTGAGTTCGGGGCGCATGTACCATACACGCGTAAGCTACATACACACGTATACCGCGGTATTACAGTGTAATATTATGTACCGAAGGTATACTGTATATGGTACATACCCACGCCCCGATGCTGCTTTGACTCGTTAGCAGTTAGCAATAACATTAGTTATTTTTATCATATCTTTTCTCTCCTCCCGGCTCCGCCTCCTCCACTTCGTTCGGCTCTTCCGAGCTAAGCTACAGCCTATGCGTTACGCCGTCGATGCAATGTATGTACCCGTACGTGTGTCCGAGTGTGGCCTTTATTCGGCAAGAAACACGTTTTGGTACTCGAGCCACGGAGATACCACGAGATAGCCTGGGCTTGTTCCTCGAACTCCTATATCGCTCGGTCACGATATTTCCTCGCCTCAACCGCGCGCGCGCGCGCGCGCATACGGTGGATGGGTGGTTTGAGGGCGTTTCGGAGAGTTCGCGCGACGATCGAGAAGTCGCAGAGATCGCTGGACTCGTGGAAAGAAACGAACGGGGAAAGGGAATGGCGAGGGGAGGAGGGAGGTTAAAAAAAGGAACGGGTACAAGTATCCACCAAAGGTGGGAAATATCGGGACAATATATTGTACAGCATCCGGATAAGATTTCGATGTTCGGGATACTTTTTTTTTCTTTCTTATTTTTTTCGAAGATACAACTGTTAAGGCGCTCGAGACACGGCGAAAATTAAGAAACTCGAATTTATGGGAGCGTATGGAGAAAAAAATATATTCTAGAAGGAACGGCAAGTACATTGTATTGGATAAGAAGGTGCGCTTGGATTTAGGTATTTATTTTTAGTTCGGATTCGAAAATTCGATTCAGGGCAGGGTCGAGAATGTATTCGGCATGGCTTGTTAATCGGGAATCGTTTTTTTCTTCTTTTTGTCAATATTTTATGGGATATCACACTTTTCGATAAATGCTGAAAGCACCAATTAATCCATCGAAAACGCAATTTTCGAAATAAATATTGAAATAGCGTATGAATATTCATATTAATATTAACGTATTTAATATTCTGTAAATATTTTGTTTGCAAAATTTATCATCACTAGCAGCATCTGGGTTCGCCACGCGCGCTCCAGAATGGTATGGAAATTGTGAACACCATAAATAATTTTTTTTTCGCTTACGGCCACGAATTGTAGGCATCAAATATTAAACAAGGAGCGAAATACCGGAAGCAGTATTTACGTTTCTTTTCTTTTACTTAATATGGATATTTTTTAGGCAGTAAATCATCATTAAATAAAATTACCCGAATTATTTGGAGGACAAAGATCCGAAAAAAAATTACCCAACTCTTTTAGGGCGTTTTAGGGCTAAAAAATACTTCTTTACTTGCAATTATAAATTTACCTAACGTTCTCAATAATTTCTGTTTCTTGGTGCAAAATAGAGAGCGGAGTTTAAATTTTTGTGAATATTCGTTGCAGACTTTAATTTTCGACGATCGAATAATATTATTTCGTGGGTCTGGCACGTCATCGCGCCGTGTTCGGGCTGGTCCGATGTCCTAAACGAGATCCCGAATCTCGACGACCGGTCGGTCGTCGCACAGGAAACGAGTACCTATGCATCGGCCTTATCGTATACCTCGTTGACAACCTCTCAATTATAATTGAATTCACCGGAGCCTCCCTTACTCGTCGCAACTTTTTCTTTTTCCTAATTCTTTTTTATTTATTTTTTATCCTCGAAGTTTATATTCAACTACGCAGATAAAGCGGCGGGACGAGGATGAGGACTGATCGAGTCGAGGTGCCAAATCGTTTAATGGGACAACCCGTTAATACGTGACATGTGTTACTCGCCCCTCCTCGGTCTCTGTCTTGCTCTTCCGTTCCATATACATAACCAGTTATGTTCAACTTGACCGCCCATCGAAAATTATGTGCGCCATGCTACCCATCGACCGTCGTGAAAGCCTGCGAGTATATCTGAGGACTTTGATTGGTCCTGAAAAACGAAGGAACGTTCGTTCCGATAATAACGTACACAATCGTCTTCGTGTGGCAAAATCATTTACCCGTTATTTGGGTTAATGAGAAAACATCACTTCCGGTTTAGAAATCTCAGTTTTCTACCGGAATTGACGGCATATCGGAAAACGTCATTTCCGGTTTGAAAATCTCGATTGTTGCGCAAAAGTCACGTAGCGCCGGAAAAGTTGACAAAAACTCGTTGTGACGTCACTTCTGGTTTCAAAAGCTCAGTTTTAAACCGGAGGTGGCGTGACACCACTTCCGGTTGAAATCTGACATTTTTAAACAGGAAAATACATTTTCTCATGTGATGTTACTTCCCGTTGAAAACTGGAATTTCAAACCGGAAGTGCCGCCCGATCGCTAGTAAATAAATAAAGATAACGGAATTGAAAAATCCGAACTTTTCACGTGGAAATAATGTACGTTTAAAATTTAGCGAAAAGTATATTTAAAGTTTATAATATTAGGATACTAGTGCGATAAAACTTTTCCTGACGAGTGTGAACTGAGCAGCACGAGCCCACGGCAAGTGTTGCAATGAGACGAGTCAAGACAATTTTTTACGCACAAGTAAACTACCAAATTGTACTTCACTAGTGAAGTAAAATATATTTATAATCTACATAGTATAAATAAAACAAAAAATCAATATACTTAATTTCAATGTGAGTTAAGACGATCCAAAATCCTTCTCCGAGCATGTGCCACCCGCGCCAACACTCCCCCCATGGAAATAAAGGATATTCGAAAATATATTTAAGATGTATCATTTTTATATTTAATATATTTCGCCAAAAAATGTGATATTCCAGATATAAGAGATAGTATACGTGAAGAGTACACGTTGGAACGTACTTGTTCTAATACATTTTCTTATAAATCATATATATATTTTCCATACGGTTTCGGTATACCATTTCGGTGACATGTCTATAATACCGAAACATATATGCAAAAATATATTGATTTTATATAAAAAATATATATCGATAAAGATGTTGCAAAATGATATTTTGTACTATTTACAAAATAGTTAGACTGCATATTGCAAGCATATGTAACATAGATACGTTTATATGTCACATATATTCTATTTATATATCGGCGATATAGAAAGAATATATGTGTTATATATTTTACATATATGAATGACAAACAAAGGATACACATCTACAATAAATCCAAAAATATACTTGACGAATATTTCGCGGATATATAAGGGCACGAAAAATTTGATATTAAATAATATACTTTTGATGTATTTTTAATATATCAGAAGTATACGAAATCGATTTTTAATATATATCTCTATACATTCGTCAGTACGCTTCTTTCATATACTTTATTATGATGAGGGTCGGCTCCAAGCTCGACGAGGCCTCACCTGCTTCCGAGTGTACTTTTCACGTGTACTTAATAAAATTCGATCCCACCCGTCCCCCCTACAGTACAAAACACTGATTATTCCGAGGTCAAACCGATAAAGCGTGAACCCTCCCCTGTAATCACACTCGCGCGCTTAACTTACATCTCCCCGCTGTCCCGAAAAAGCGTTCCTCTCATTACACGTGTTACAGCGTTTATTGCGTTACCGTGGACGCTCCAAACCGGGAACGCCGCAGCGATAATATAGTCGGGGGAGACTGGGAGAGTTCTCGTTGTGGAATTTACATAACATAAAACACACGTAAGAACACCGAACCGAACCGGGCGGCGGGGCGTGTGCGATCCGCGCGCGCGCGCGCTTTCGCACTTTGCGCAAGTGGGATGCGTCGTCGTGATGCTGCTTGTATGGATGCGTGTATATTGGCAGCTATAATTCCGGACAAGAATGACGGAGAAGAAAAATAATGCGCGAAGAAGAAGCGAGATAGTCGCCGGTTTGTACGTTGACTTACGTGTCGTAAATCGCGCGCGGGCCTTGAATGTCCGCTTCGGTAGTCATAAATATCGTATTTATTGGGTTTGTAATTATCGGTAATTAACATGAGCGAGTACATAAGAGCGGGTCCGAGTCGTCTCTCTCGAACGGGCCGAACCGATTCTTATTACCGTGTCGGAGGGGAGCCCCCTCGTTACCGAGCCGAGCAACTGCATCTGCTTTGCATACGCACGCGTCTTAATACCCGGCGCCTGTACCGTACGCACCTTCGGCCGATGGACCGGAGAACGAGACGCGGTGGATGCTGCGCGCGGCCACGCTGCGGGCACGAAATCGATTCCGAATCGATCGCAGCCTCGGGCGTATCGTTTCCCCCTGCCGACCCCCCAACCCCCCTCCCCCTCTGCCTGCAACACTTTCGCTCGATGATGTACGAAAAAGTACGACGATGCGCAAAGTCCTCGATGCCTCGCGGGAATTAAACGCCGGACGTGACTATATCGCCGAGGAATATTTTTGGCGCGAGGTGGAGGTAAAAAGAGGGACGAAAAAATTACGGGAAATTAAATGCAACGGCCGAACGAGATACGCTCACGGGTATGACGGTGTTTGTTCGCATTTGGATAATTTACCCCGGGGCTGCTGGATAATTCATTTGCCTCTCGTTAAAAAGTTCCCTCCGTAATTAGCGCATCGCGGACGGTCGTTCCTGCTCGCAATATTTTGCACCCGGAGCGCGAGAATTTTTCGCCATCGGGCTGAAAACTTCTGTCTCTCGATATTTCGATTTCAAAATGTATCGCGAAACGACCGTTTTGCTTCGGAGATAAATATTAAAATTTGTTTGTACGCTGAGTGTGATGAAAAAAAAAGGTGAAAAATTATTGGGAATATTAATGTAACGAATAAAAGTGAGGAACATTTTATGTTCCAGTTAAACGTGTTATTGGATAAATTCATTGAGAAATTCGATGCAAAGTTTTTATTTGTTTTATATTATCGGATAACGAGTTAAGGATGTAAAATTGTTAAGTCAAATTGAAGATACGGGTATGACGTTTTTATTTTATGATTAAATGTTTAGAGTTAGCGTATAATAGTTGGATGAAATTTAATGTCGTGCATCATCGTTTCTGGCTAAGATGAGTGAAATTGTTACGAGACGCTTCTCCAACACGCATAATGATAATGGTTTTTAAACACAAAAAGTTGTAAAGATTTTCCAAATTTTATATCTTTATTTGAACAATATCGAGTATCGCAACGAACCAAAATGTTGTCTTTACCCTTCAAACAGAATCAATGGTAATTACCTCGCCTGCCATTTTTTCCGAATGATTTTGTACGATTTATCCACAAAATAAAATGCCACTGCGCACAGAAAAATAATTATTTTTACCGGTGCCCTGAAGATAATTACTTATGTAAATTAAATATTTATTTAAATCAAATAACTTAAATAGTTGTGCAGCATCCGTCAAATTAATCATTTTTCTGTATGCCCACAGTACAAATATTCGCACCTCTTTGACACGCTCTCTGGGCCACAAACCTGCAAAGTCGTCAATATAAAATAAATTATAAAAACAAAACCGTAAATTTTCGATTGCAAAGTAACAACGGATGGTGCATCTACAATCGAGAGCATGGAAGAAAAAGAAGCAAGTGTAAGCGTTATTGTCAGAGAAGAATAGCGAGGAACTAAGGGAGGTGAAAGGGGTGAGTTACCCTACTGCCTCTTTGGTTTCGTTCTTCTCTCGCCGCTTCACCCCCATCAGGCTCGGCGGAAGGCGGACAGGCAGAAATTCATGTTAGGCGTTTGCATTTATTATTAATACGCTCAGCGGCCTGTCACCGACGGGGTTGCTGTCAGCCACCGGGTTCTAGGTAGCGAACGCTGCTCTCTCAGTCCACCCCTTTTCAGACGCCCGGCAGTCGGCCTCTCGGGGGGTGCGCTGTCGCCCCATCGTCGTCGTCGTCGTCCTACCCGACGTCCTTCCTCCTCCTTCCGCTCTCTTCCTACCAGACGTTTCTCGTCGCCCACTTCGCCTCTTTCCTCATTCCTCGTGCACCGACACGCGCCCCGGCAAACTTACCCCCCCGACCGACGATCGATCGACCGGCCGTTTAATTATTTAACCTGAAAGCTCCTTGCTGCTCCTCCCGGTTCGTGGCTCTCCATGCTTCCCTACCTTCATCTCACGCCGGTTCGTGACATACCGCCTGATCCTTCTCTCCGTTAATGTCCTTCCTCCTCCGGCCGCTACTTCTCGTCCTACCCTTTCCGGTACACCCGCTATTGTCCCGGCGAACAAATTTCATAACACTCGGAGCCATGTATTTATTGGCGAAAGAAAATTGTTAGAAACTCTCGATAAATATTCGCAATATTCGACCGACGAATCATTCGACCGTACGAATCATTCGACCGACGAATCATTCGACCGACGAATCATTCGACCGACGAATCATATTCGACCGACGAATCATTCGACCGACGAATCATTCGACCGACGAATCATTCGACCGACGAATCATTCGACCGACGAATCATTCGACCGACGAATCATTGCTTGTTTTCGTAAATTAATTTTATTGGTTCCTTTTAATATGCTTGAATGATTCGTCGGTCAATCATGAAAACGTGCCAAAATTCCTACTAGTAGATGCAAAAATCGTTGCGCGTTAGGCAAACTTGTTTCGCGTCGGTATACCGAGGTTTGAACCCGGCGGTCGGCGGACACGGAGACAGGGACGAGGGACATTTATTGGTATTCCGTGTATCGAGATTACCGGCTACGTTGGGTTTTCGTAAGGGACGATCGTTAGGGCGAAAACGCTCCGAGTTTATATATCCCGCGGAACCCGTCTGTCCTTCACCTGGGCGGGCCTCGAGCTTGTTTGCTGAAATAATAACGCAGGAGACAGAGTGATAGTTAAATAGATATGTATACATATATACTATATATATACACACACACACACGAAGCGAGGGGAACGAAGGGTCGGACATGAAATTCGATAATCCCATTAAACTGACGCCAGGCCAAACATTCGGGCAAACTCACTTACCGCGCGCAATACTACAGCCACGTGCTATATCATACCGGTGCGGAATATTGTACCGGTGGCGAACTGACGTCGCGTGAATCCAACGTATGGCACTGTTGACTTAAAAGGATAAAAAAAAACAAGATCGGAAGCAGCCGGAAGGGGCGGAAAGAGGAGGGAAGGAACGCGCAGGAAACGATGGATAGACTTACAGCGGTTTGGAACGTCCGACCAATCGCCCTAATGCCTTCCACCCTGTGCTTCTTCTGCATTATACAGTGACAAGGGGTTTCCTCGACGATCACCCACATTTCTACTCTCGATTTTATCCCGGTATTTTCCCCTGACTTTTCACGTCCCGGAGAAAGCGGGGAGAAAAAAAAGGCAAGAGGCTCGCCATCGACCGTACGTGATCTTTGGCTCGACGGGGTCGTAAATCATACTACACGACCCCTGCTACGAGAAGCACCCCCTCCGGGCGGGACGAGGGCGCAAAGCGTCGTTTGATGCGGTCGATAGATTCCAGACTCTTTTTCACAGCTCGTGCCAAATGCGATACCTCCTGTATATACATCTCCTCCCGCGAGCTTCTGCACTTCCACGTCGCGTTCACAAGAAAAGAAGGAAAAAAAGCGTTTGGAGTCATGGAGGAGAAATATTATCTACCACCGAAGTATTATTTAAACGATGATAAACCGTGAGCGAATTTTGAAGCACCGTGGGGCGGGCTTGTTGGAAAAAGTTTTACGATCGATGAAGGGGGTAATCTACCCTCAGCACTGAGAAAAAAAATCGATTGAGTCAACAAAATGAGCGCTTACGGGTGGCGAAACAAATTTTTGGTTGATAGAATGAAATACTTGCTGTATTAGGCCTGTTAGTTCGATCAACGTGGTATTTCTTTCGATCAACCAAACATTTGTTTCGCCACCCGTAATCGCACATTTTGTTGACTCAAATGATTTTTTTTCTCTGTGAGCGATATCGATGATTCGAAAGTGCGGGTGTTTTTGATTTATCTTTGGTATTTTCGGAAATTGTAAGGGCGATCAGTTGACCACTTTTCTTCTTAATTGTCAAAACTATGACGTGCACTGAGAAAAAATAACATAGTAAAAGCAACAGTACAACAATAATTATAATTTAACCAATTGAATATATAGTATCAAAAACTATCTATATAGACGTTCCCCCTGGGAACTATTGGTATAGTAGAAAATACTATTATTTTTTTCAGTGTGCCTTAAATCAAGCTAACCATGCGTGAGTCATTTGATTGATTATATGATATTGGCACCCAGAAAAATGATTTATTTTATGGGTGCCGAATAAATATCTCTTTAATTTAAATAAATAATTACTTAACACAAATAAATATTTACTTGCCCTGGCCATACAAATTTTTGTTTGCACTGGTATTTTGTTAAGGGCTTGTGAGTTGAAGTTTTCACGAACATTCGTGTAAGCATAATCGAAATACGTTGCTGAACCATACATAAAATGTGTAAACAATAATTACCATTTACTATATTATAAAAAAAAACCTCCCGAACATCATGCGATGTACCGCAATCGATATTAAAAAACTGGAATGCGTCTTTCGTTCTAATCTGCCTAAAATTACCTAAACTTACCTAAACTGCCTAAAATGAGGTGCCTTGAATCAAGATAAACATGCGTAAGTCATTTGATTGATTATATGATATTGGCACCGAGAAAAATGATTAATTTAATGGGCGCCAAATAAATATCTGTTTAATTGAAATAAACAATTACTTAACACAAATAAATATTTATTTTCCCTGGTCAAACAAATATTCGTTTGCATTGGTATTTTGATGACGGCTTGTGAGTTGAAGTTTTCACGAACCCTAGTGCAAGCATAATCGAAATACGTTGCCGAACCATACATAAAATGCGTAACCAATAATTACCATTTACTATATTATAAAAAAAACCTCTCGCACGTCATGCGATGGACCACAATCGATACTAAAAACTGGAATGCGCCTTTCGTTCTAAACTGCCTAGACTACTTGAGAAGGGAAAATTTCGACCCACTACAGAGTCGATTGACGAGAGAGATTTGCTATTGACCTGACCGCCGAGAAATGTAAGTAATTTCTTGCTTGCGCAAAAGTTGGCGCAAAAAAGAATTCGAAACTTTTCGCCACACGCTCGACAGTGTCTAAAAACGCAATTCCGTACGACCCTCGCAAAAAGCAGCGCACGGTTCGCAAACTGTGGCCAATTCTCCCGAATTACCCCTCAGTTATTCGGCAATCGGTATTTCCCGCCCGTTCCGAGAGGGGTTCGAAATGTTTTACCATATTCCGACTGTTCTCCCCTCTTCCGCATCCCTCAGTACGAACGGTAGCGGTGCATGTTCCTTGTCTCGCTCGACGCATAGTCGATATCTGCGCTTGACATTTCCATTCTAAACCCCGAGGTAGCGAGCAGCTATGTCCGGTCTCGCAGCGCCGTTGGAAACGAGATATAGCCAGAGATGACGTTTCTTCTTTGACGAGCCCCTCATCTTTCTCTCGTCACCCGACGCCCCAGCAATCCTCGGCGCCATAGCCCCCCCCTCCCCTCTCCCCCCTCCCCCCAATTTTGCTCAAAACGTCATTGTCTGCACTCCGCCGAATACCTCCGACACACCGTCCGAGTTTCCTAAATTCACGCAAAAGCCGCAAATCCGAAAACCCGCTCGTCCGTTCAACAATCATACTGAAAAAAAATCGCTTGCGGGCTGCCGAAGAAAAAAATGTTTGTTTCAATTCTTACAATTCCATATGATATTGATATGATATATCAAGGTGACATGTTATCGTTTCAATCCGGTATGAAACCGTACAAATTCAGAGTAGAATTGAAACAACTTTTTTATGTCTTTGGCAGACCGGAAGCAAATTTTACTTGAATCAACGATATTTTTTTTTCAGTGCCGAACTCGAAAATCCAACCAAACAACGAAGTCCGAGAAACTCTCCGAGGCTTTTCGCATAAGCGAACGACCGTGATTTCCATCTGCAGCGTCCCGCGACTTCGTCTTCTCTGTCCCGGTGCCATCCTTCGCGAACTTCAGCTTCTCCCGTCCATCTCCGCCGCGCCGACCGCGGAGTTTCGATGTTGTGTCATCCATTTTAATCGCCCTCCTCGGAGCAACGGCTCCTTTCACCTCCGGTGCTTGTAACTATTATAATAATCGCTGCAGGAGGAGTCAGTCGCTCGTCCGACGGAGGCCCGAGGAGTTCCGCGATGCCGGCGGCGCTCGTGGAAGCGGCGAACGCTTCGGATGACGGTGAAGCTGGCCAGGCTGGTCCGGCGAACACTACGAGCTCGCTGCCGTGTGTCAATGATACATTTTGGCGAACAGGTCGGCTTCACCGTACGCGGTGCACGGTGGCATGCTGGTACGCAGAGGAGAACCCGGAGAGAATGGCATTGTATGTGTGAAGTTTGCCCGAGGCTGGAGAGATGCCTCCTTACGCCTCGTTAGCTTCTTGTTCCGTGTATCTCGAACGGAGCTCTATACGGGTGTATACAACGTGTTTAGCGTGTTTCCACTGTACGCCGAACGTAATATCCCGCTGCACAGTTGCCTCGGACTATCCGAATGCGATAGATTTTAATGCCCTTTCGCTTGCTCGTCCTCACTCACCCACCTTGCGCAGTTCGCTTATCTAATCTCACAATGCATTTAACTGTACGCGGAGATCCTGTCTGGTGCTAATTGCTCGGTTGTTCGGCACGCCTTTGACGAGAGTCGCAAATTTCGGGAGTGGGCAGGTCTCAGATCAGATGTCAGGTGGAGAGAGGGCAAATGAGGACTAATGAGGTCACGGCTAATTATCGGGAAATCCTTTGCGTTTTTTCTGTTTTTTTTTTATTCTACTGAGAAGAGGACTCAGACGCGTTAAGGAGGGAGTCTCGCTGCGCGCTGACTTTGCATAAGTTCGACAACAATAAGAGAAAATTGCAAGTACTTCTTGATGGTGTAAAAATCTTTAAAAAA
>JAPYZC010005232.1:0-10297 GCA_030522665.1 Ichneumoninae sp. A BG-2022a | reverse complement strand
AATCATTTTCATAAAAAAAAAGTTTTGTTGCCGGGTAATTCGTTAACCAATTAATTTTTTGATGAATTTGTTAATAACATTTTGCAATTATTATTATGCCAAATTAATCTTCGCAGTACCTTTAGTATGCATGATTTTTTTCAGATTTTTACACCATCAAGAAGTACTTGCAATTTTATCTTATTGTTGTCGAACTGATGCGAAGTCAGCGCGCAGCGAGACTCCCTTCTTAAGGAGGGTCGAGCGCGAAACTCTGAGGCCTCTGATAGCCTCGGTGGCGCGCTAGGTGCGGGGCAGGTCGTGTGCGAGTGAGAGATCCGTCGTGCGGCCTCTCACTCGCACGCGTCAAGCGTGTCGCGATAAAGTTGTAAAGTTCCATGTAATTGCTTATTGTTAATTAACGGTGAAGAACAAGTGTCTTCATTTTTATACAGAGCTTCCTGGCAATACTTTTTACAGTTTTCGATAATTTGTTTGCAACGTTTCCGCATGAACTACCCTAGAAACATTAAAACTCATCGCTTATTTTCAATTTGCCATAAGAATCAATGTAAAATGGTGCAAGTTAAAAAAAAAATCTCGAAAACGCTGAAGACGAACGCATTCAAACTTTGCAGTTACACTTAGACCGTTAATATCAATGCGTAAAAAAAAATCAGCATACTTTTCTTGATGACGTTGTAACGCTCGACCCTCCTTAAGGAGCTGCTGGATCTTTCTGTTTAACCAGCGGAAGGAGGTGATTTCGTAGAATCGAGTTTGCATAATTAATATGCTATGCATATGCCTGAAATTTTGCAGGACGATAATACAAGCCCTAAACTCTGATCGCTTTTCTGCCCGATTTGAAGCAGATGCGTAGCATATTAATAATTACAAATTGAAACTAAAAAATAGCCCAGTCACGTCGGTAAAAAAAGCTAAAAATGCGTCCAGCACCCCCTTAACTTGATATTAGAAATTTTTTCGAGAAAGGTACAATAGATTTTTTTCACCGTCGACTCAAGTGGATTTCTGATTCCAGGCTTTCGAAGTTTTCTGAAGAAGGACCACATTTCGTCCTTCGACGTCCACGTCAGCCTACTGACGTAATTCGGCGGAGCTGCAACGATTCGATCGATCACATAAATCAAGAACGCCGAACTAACGACAATTGTACATTCTCCTTAAAAAAATACGAACAACGCCAGAGGTATTTATTAAAAAGATATTTATATTTTGTATTTTACTTTAATGAAATTTTTATAAATAAAAAAAGATGATCGTTCGTCGACAAAAAAAAAGCTTTGCGCACTTCTAATCTACAAATAGTGAATGTATCAAAAAAAGAAATTCTTGGAGAACCGAGGGAAGAATCTTTGGAAATATCACGTTAGCTTTTTCTCCACAGGGTAGTTTTTTTTCGCGGAGGGCACCGAGCTCTCAAGATTCGTCGCTCTTTATATCTTCGCTAAAAATTCATAAAAAATGCATTTGCGCTAGTACGCATACTTACACGTAAGTTGACACGGAGAGAAAAAAAAAGTGCAGAGAACGTCGCTCGACGGAAAAAATATAAAGCGTAAGTTAGACCGTCACCAGCGCGCTTAATCTTTATACGCATGTACCGCAAGATTGTAAAAGCCAATTTAATTTAATTTACAAATTTACGCTTCCATCGAGTTATCGTCACTCGCGGAACCGCTCTGCTTCGCCACCTCGTCGGCTACTATCTTCTGATAGTATTCACCGAAGACACTTCTGTTGTGCGCAACGAGAATCAAGAATCTCGCCGCTATCGAGGCCAGCTCTTCTTGCAGCGCCGACAAGCCAGGAGGTATCTGTTGATGCACCGCCGACTGCGAGAGAATTATCTTTTGCAAGAATTCTCTTATCCTTAGAGCTGGAAAGTCGAAAGACAATTTTAGATCGATAAACACATCTCTATGGCTTCGAAGTTAATTTAAGGAGGATCGACTGTTTCAGTGGCGTCAAAAATGTGACTGAAAAAAAAATGCATCACTGCTGTCTCGAATCGCATCCAATGTTAGTAAAATTAATTATGCATGCCATTCGTGGAGTATATTTTGCAAAAATGATCCGTATGTCGAACTGCCACTGATAATTCAGTAAATTGATGGACTGCGATGACAAAGCAAACTTTGCATCGGTAAATCATTGAATTTACACGGTAAAGTGTGGATTTCGCATTTTTTTTTTACATAATCTTTGATGCTCGAAGCTGATAAAATGTTAGAATATAGGATGATAGGGTCAAAGTCGTCAACTTCTAAATAGTTGTACAAATAAGCTATGTGGTCAAAATTGCTCAGACTTCAGGTACAAATGCGTGGAGTGTTCATGTAGAACATGTTTAAAAATTGAGGGTTAAGTTGGATTTTGTCTGATAGTCGATACTCCTTAAAAAAAAATCGAACACTCACTGACGAGGTGTCGAATTTTGTGATCTTCATTGACAAGATCTTTTATCTGTCCGTCCAAAATTCCTTCCAACGCCGGCGTCATTTCGCTCGCGCCAACTTCTTTCAGAGTCTTGTTCACGTCCTGCTTGACTTGCAGAACGATGTTCGGCATAACGTTTTCAAAATCTCTGAAAATCGGTCGTGTGGATAATTGTTTAAACTTGTGTTGAGCCGAGAAAAATTGTAGCGATACGGAAAAAGACGTACTTGTTTGAATGAACTGGGTCGAGCAGGGTGGTCAGATTTTCCTTGATGCTTTTTTTGAAACTTGAGACACCCTGAATTGGCGCACCGACCGTATTGTTCACCAGCAACAATATCGAGCCCATGATATTTAAATGGCAAGTTTTGTCCCTCAATTCGAGAAGTCTGCCTTGATCGAGCATCAGCGTCTAAAAGAAAAATCACGATTACACGTCAACCCATGATTTACTTTGATAACGATATGATTACTCAGATTAACATAACGTAGTACATTTTAAAAAAATTAAATAAAATATGAAAATTAAAATTAAATAAAAAGTTATTAAAATGTAGTAAATTTTCGTGATCGAAAAAAAGTTCACCTCGGCATCCGGACTAGAATCCCACTCGAGCAGGTCCAAATACGCCTCGGCCAGAAGATTGTGAGTGACTTGTTTAAGACCGTTCGCATCGGCGGAAGCAGCGGCAAGTTTGTCTGAATCAAAGTGTCTCAGCAACCATCGCCGCGTGTAGTGCAACCCATCGGCTTGAACTTTCAAAAATTCGGCAAACTTGGCTTTCTCGTATTCTATACTGGAAGCGACGATGTTCGGTCGCATCATCGTTATCGTGAAATTCGCGAGATCCAAACGCATCAATTGAAGAACTTCCATTATTCCTTTGAACGTTTCGATAACGTCGGTGCATTCGCCGAGTTCGCGTATCTTCTCGTCTCTCACCGGAGCGCACAGCTTGCCCATTATGGAAATAACGTACTGCGAGTAGTGACGAAAGTCCAGAACTCCCTGTTCCGCTTGCTGCTTTATCAAATCCACGTCCAATACTTCTTTCACGTTCTCCCGAATTTTCGTGTGATGAGGCATTACCAACTCGTTCAAACACTGCAAATAATCATGGTTTGACGTGAACTTGACATTTTTGTCTGTACCAATTCGCAAAACTATGCGTATAGCGCAATTATAACCGAAACGGTGTTCTATTTGAGTATAAGCATATAACTAGGGATGTGCGAATAGTAGAAATACTAATTTGAATTGAAATGAATTGAATATTCGAAAATTTGAATAATACGAATTATTCAAATATTCTGAATAATTCCGGAGCTGGGAAAAATACGAAAAATACCAAATACTATCTGTATTTTAAATACATATATTATTATAAATACTAGATGGTATAATAAACGAGAATTTATTTTTAAAACTGATTTTTTTTATCGATACCTCTTTAATTTCCTTCAGTAGAACCAATGCCTGTGTGTAATTGGGCGGACTCTGCGCCAGTTGTTCGGCCAAGACGTTCCAAAAAGCTTTGTGAACGATTTCTTTGACCCTTTTCTGCAAACTGTCGCCCTCAGCCTCGACGAGCTTCTGTAATTGGAAATTCTTGTCCACGGCGATTTCGTGGGCGAGCGCCATGTTCTTCATTCCGTTCGCCGCGTGCACGATTTCCTCCAGGGATACGAATTTCGGGGGCGACGCTCCGGTCATAAAATTTGGGGCCCATTGTCTGAAAAAAAAAAAATTATATCATAAAAAAAATTATAATTGTAAATTTGTCGGTTGAATTATTACAAAAGTGTTCTATGGAAATTTACCTTCCAGAATCATTCGAATGATTGCCATTGGGAATTGGCCTTTCTTCCTGCACTGACGGTCCAGCATCTTCGACACTGGTTTTCTGTTCCTCTTCGTTGTCCATTTTTTTGCTGCTGAAAAAATACATTGGTTTATTAAAAAATCAGCAAAAAAAAAAATTTTAAACAGCACAACGCATCTTTTCGACTGAACCATTTTCAAAACCACAAAAAAATGGTAATTTATTAAATACCTACAGAGTTGGGAAACAATAATTAATGAGTCACCTTTCAAGGGGGGAGGGAGAGGGGGCAAAATTTACATCACGCAAAACACAAACTGACCACTGCGAGAGAGAAGGTATGAGGCTCAGTAGAGCGGCAGGGGCTGGAATTTTGTGCTTGAGTAATAGGCAACACACGGATATTGCCCATACGAACCCAGCTCCGATTAATATTTTGTTCCTGACAAATGATAAACAATTTTTAATCCACCCATCTTAATTGTATCGAAGGGGATATTTTTAGCACAATGGATTTAAATCTAGCAAAAATATTACTTTTAGCAAAGGTAATGTTATTATTATTATAACTTATATAAAATCTGCATCTCGTTAACTGAACTACATTTTCTTTTTCCCTCATAAATTCTTATAATTTCCTTGCAAATGTTATAACACCTTGACAGCAAATTAAATGCATTTTGCAAACCTACTGGTCTAACATATAGATATTTTTATTTCTGTTTTTACTTTCAAAAATTACAAAAAAGTGATTTTTCTAGCAAGTGACAAACAATTATTAAGCTATGCGTCTTAATTGTATCGAAGGGGATATTTTTAGCCCGATGGATTTGATACGATAAAAAAAAACTTTTAGTAAAGATAATCTAAGAACACTTTGTGGACAGCAAATTGAATGAATATTGCAAACCTACCTGTCCGGCATTTTTGTATGTTTAAAAATCGAAAAACAGTCAACAGTCTCGGAAAAAACGGGATAATCGACTACAGCCTAATCCAGACTGGCGAAACAAGTGGCCGGTTCGATGCGCCAACGTTCGCCGGAGAAAATAGGTCGAACTCCGTGTCTATAAAAAGAACAGCCCACAATGTTGCAAGCTGCACTGGGAAAACGTGACTGGCTTGCCGACTCCGTGCCATCGAACTATTGCCTACTATCGCCGCGATTATTTATTTTTTCCACCTCGACAACCTGTTCCTGATTCCATTGACCATGAACCCTCCTCTGCAGAGACCAAAGCGAGCTTTCTCAATGACGAGTACGAGCCTTTTCTTTGTTCGACGTTGTTAGTCACGCGCCACCGAGAGGGAAAGGCGAGACAGGAAAATAAAAAAATTTCGATCTCCCGATTTTTATTTTTGTTTTCCGAAAAACGTTCGACGATTCATTGCTCGAAGCGAGAGTCGTCTTTGGGAGAGCAGACGGTAAACATCTTTATCGATCTGTTTACAAACACTACTGCGAGCGCACCTGCCAGCTGACAGCACTGTTGCTTTCGAGCGTTGCTTTTAGGCATCTCGGAGAACGCTAAGGTGGAGCTAAAGATCAACATAACCGCAAAATATTTTCAACCCAGTTTTCTCCGAAACGGTTACTATGAAATAACAAATTAATTGGGCTGCGCTCTGCGCATTTGATCGACGCGGCGAGACCCGCACTTCGTTTTGCGCTTCGTAGAATCATTTCGGAGAAAAATGCATTCAAAGTTTTTCAACTCTGAGCCGCACTCATCGTGTTTAGCCTCCCCTTAAGGATGCTTTACACTTACATTCCCAGGCAGAGTGAGATTCAATGAGAATTTGAATACTTCCTATTTACCGACAGGAAGTGTTCAAATTCTGTAAAAACAAAAACAAATTGCCGTGAATTTTTTAGAATTTTCGTACACTTTTGAATTTTCCGTTTTTGAAATTTTTTTTAGGGACAGAACTGTGAAACTTTCGCCGCAAACGGCTCGAAACTTTTTGCGTGTAACGTCGAATCTTGATAGGAAAACGTATCCGAAATTCGTGTATCGACATGGATTTTTCAAATATTCAAACAAAAAAAAGTTGAAATGTATGAAAATTCTGAAATTAAAAATGACAAAATAAAAGATTTCCTGATCTTTTTTAAATCATTTATTTTTGATTTGTTAATAACTTTTTGACATCATTATAACGCAAAATCAAAGGTTTGGACATAATTAATACGTCTAATTTTTTTCAGATTTTTGGCATATCGCGAAGTACTGAAATTTGTATTGAATTAAACTTTTGTTTGGGAATGTGTGTGTGAAAGCATACTTAAGGCGAAACACTTTCTACGGGAAACTTGACTGTTCGGCGCGTTATTCGGGAATCGACTTTTCATAAATTTTCTTGGGTTTTAGGAGAAACTTTTGTGCGCAGTTTCGTTCAGAGAGGTAACGTAATGATGCGAGTAATTTACCTCTGTTGTCAACTGTTTGCGAAAATTTGTCCCAGCACTCGTCGATCTTGGGCGCCGTTTCGACACTCGGAATTTAACGACTGACGCGGAGAAACATCGTCGGCAATTAGGAACTCTAATTTTGCTCCTAAAACAGCTGGCGTGCGGGGGTGTTTACAAAGTGTGTTTGAGGTTGCCTGTGAGGGCGATTGAAGTTAGTCGCTAGTCGCATTGTAATATACGCATTTCTGTGCCGAGACTGACCATGCGCCAGCCTATCGAGGTCGATCGTTCAAACTTGAATTTCGGTCAATGTCGCACGGGCCGGAAGGACTCCGTAGATCCGTCAACATGTTTCGTCCTTCCCTTTTGCGGAGTAATCGGATCAATTGCGTTGACATTGAGTGACGGGGGTACCGAAGAGTATGTTAGCGTCGATGTTCCGGTTCGCTCGGCGACACATCGCGATGCCGTAGGAGGCGCGAGATGACTCAGCGCCGCTCGCCTTGAATACACACACGCGAGAAGGTTGTCGCGAAGGCGAGACCGTGTGTTCCTAAATTCATGCGTTTCTTTTGTTTTTCGATCGCTAATGGCGTGATGCGCAAAATACACTTTTGGTGCCGAAAATTCATTTTTCGACCAGATTCACTTAATCTAGCAAATATCACTTCCGGTTTGAAAGTCCAATTTTTCGATCAGAAGTAACTTTGTCTAGGGGAAACGGCACTTCCCGTTTGAAAATCTCATTTTTCTACCGGAAATGGCGTTGTCTAGGGGAAACGTAACTTTCGGTTTGAAAATCTCATTTTTCAACGTGTATATAAGATTCGGATACACAGTTTTTCTCTAACATAGTTATTTTTTTGGCAGAAATGAGTTTTGGCTGCATTCAATTTAGTGTGAATGATACCTTATAGAGAGAGCGCACCATACTAGTAACTCGTCGCAATTGTTTTGTAGAAATAAAAATAAAAGAAAAAAGCAGATATCGAGGCTTTCGATTAATCCACGTGCTGACCTAGGATTTCTGATCGACCGGCAATATACTGTTATTTTTTATGTGAAGAGATGCTGCGCGCGACTTTGTTCGGTCGGACCGGAAGTGCAAACCCTCGCCAACTATTAACCGGTAGACCAAAATCCGGAAAGTTGCCTGCGATTGTGCAGTTAACCTACGTTTGTACCGATTTCAGTACGACTTCCGGTAAAATCGGGATCGTCCAGAGGCGCCAGTACACGAGAATGTAATCCCGAACCGCCGAATCCGTCTGCCGATTGTCCACCGAAAAAACGCTGCTTCATGGATCTGCATCCGGTGCCCTCCGGCTGTTGGAAGGAAGATTACGATAGACGGAACGCCCTCTACAATCGCGAATTAATTGTAGCCGCTGGAATTTTTATCGTCACATCGATCGTCGTACGAATCTTTAGTACATTGGGAAAAAAGTTTGGAGATTATACCGGAAGTAATTGGATAATGAACGGAGGAAATGGTATATTCGTTTTCTCGTACGAATTCTTATATAAAAACGGCCCTGCCCACCAGTCACGTTACTATAACGAAAAACGTCAATCGAAGGCACCTTTGGGCGGTATAGAACCGGAAGTACACTTGAAAAATTGCCCACCCAGATTCCCAAAAAATGCAACTTTTTTTTACTTAATCCTCAAGTTTGTTCTAGTCATCTCCAAACTCTTTTCTCTCTAAAAAAAAGTTTCCAATCTGCGACGCCCCAATCTCGAGAATTGACAATTCCGTAGGTGAATCGTCTCGGCTGGGTGAAAGGATATCCGGAAGTAACGCTCTTCTGACACCATCGCTCCAACCGGGTCATGTTTTGGTAAAAAATTCGGCTTATAGTTACGAAAAACCGGAAACACCTTTAAAAATTGCCCACCCAGATTTCCAAAAAATGCAACTTTTTCTATTTCATCCCCAATTCTGTTCTAGTCATTTCCAAATTCTTTTTTCGCTACAAAAAAGTTTCCAATCTGCGACGCTCCAAACTCTCCAATTAACAATTTCGTAGGTGAATCGTCTCGGCTGGGCGAAAGGATGTCCGGAAGTAACGCTCTTCTGAGACCATCGCCCCCCACTCCTCCTTCAGCAGTTTCATTTTTACACGCACAATTGTCATTCTACTCTAAAGAGCAATCGAATAATTAAATCAAAGAATAAATATCGCAACCAACACCGACCCGTCTTTGCGAATCGCCGATCGTCGTTTCTTTTTTTCTCTCCTAATACCGTCAATTTCTCGCACAAAAAACCCGTCTCGGTCCGCACCAAAGTTCCAACATGACAAAGAAAAAAAATTCCAATACAGCGAATGGACGCAATTGAAATTTGGCTCGGACAAATGGCAGAGTAGAGTTAACGACGTTGGATCGGGTAATGGAGCTGACGAAAGATCGAGCGTCCAAGTCGCATCGGAGATGCGATAAAATAACAAAGCGGCACCACGCCACTCCACGATAATGATAAAAGTTTTCCGGGAGGTACGGTGAATCCGAAAAAAAAAAAAAAAAAAAAACATGTTAAGCTGCGGCAAAGTCATCGGACAATTGTCGAGAATAACGAGAAACGCAAATCCAAATTTAATAAACCGAACATCGAAATACGTGGGTAAGTCTTCGCCGAACCTTTCTTTCCCGTCGTCGAGTACGCACGGTTAACTCTCCGGCAATGGCCTGGAGAGGCCCTCGACAGACCCCGTGGTCAACGAAACATGTCCGCGTCCACCGTTTATCGTAACATTCTCCGAAGTCACGTTGCGCTCTCGCGCGACTTTCGACTCCGACACTTTTTCGTCCCGACGCGCGAACCGATTCGCCTAGCTTTCGAGCGTTCAGTCGCGAATTGTTTGCCGGTTGAAAAAGTTTGTTTACACGCTCGAAAGACAAACCTGCATTAGGAAGGAAATAACATAACCTAGAAAGTTTTCGTTCTCTATCTAACTGTTTTTTTTTCCTTAATTTGTGTAAATATTTACGATAATTTTATTTTTTATTAAAAATTGATTTTTTTTTTAATTTTTAAATAAATATTAATCCATTTGGCATTTCGTTGATTTACAGGTATAAACAACCTGAGATTCGCCAGTGATGGAAAAAGTAAGAAACCGCGCAAAGCCGCCGGTACGACCCTGAAAGCGGAGGAATGCACGCCGGCGGCAAAGTCCAAAAATGCTGAAACTCCGAGAGCGGCGCCTGTGGCGGAGTGTCCGGTGGCGAAGGAGCATGTGCCGCGGCTCGAGAGCCCTTGCCCGCCGGACTGCGAGGCCATCTGTGGGAAAATACCACCCGGGGGTGCCGGAGACGGAGGATCTTCTAATCCGTTCAGATACTGGAAACAGTTGGTTGCGGCGTTGCTCATAGCTGGGGCTGGATGGTACACGGTAACGTCCCAGGATATCTGAAAAAGTTGCAACTTAAAAAAATTTGAGCAACTATTTATTCACGGGGGAAACCCCTTTACAAAGTTTTTTTTTTTTTTTTACTTTTATCTATTAAGGAGGGCGTCTCGCTGCGCGCTGACTTTGCATAAGTTCGACAACAATAAGAGAAAATTGCAAGTACTTCTTGATGGTGTAAAAATCTGAAAAAAATCATGTATACT
>JAPYZC010005230.1:0-11323 GCA_030522665.1 Ichneumoninae sp. A BG-2022a | reverse complement strand
TGCCATTGAGAATTGATCGGAATAAAAAAAATTGATGAAGAAAGAAGAAACCGGGCGATGGAACAAGTGATCTTCGTTTCGGACCTCCAAACCCAACTGACCGTCTATTTTTCGATATTCCCTCAAGAATTCCAATAAATGTCTTCCTCGACCAATAGCTCCTCATAATTTCTTTCAAGATTGCGAATGGCCGAAAAATGTTCAAATTTTTTTCATAAAAAATTGGGCGTTACGTACTCAGATCTTTAGTTGCAGGGATGTAATTACACTCGCCGGATTTGCCATTGAGAATTCTTCGGGTTAAAAAAAAATTGACGAAGGAAGAAGAAACCGGGCGACGTACCAAGCGATCTTAGTTTTGGACGTCGAAATCCGACTGACAGTTAATTTTTTCTATCGTTCTCAATAATTACAATAAATGTTTTCCCTGAGCAATATTTAATTTTTTTTCTTGATTCCGAATGTACGAAAAGTTGATAAAAATTTGTGGATTACGTGCCATTGAGAATTGATCGGAATAAAAAAAATTGATGAAGAAAGAAGAAACCGGGCGATGGAACAAGTGATCTTCGTTTCGGACCTCCAAACCCAACTGTCCGTCTATTTTTCGATATTCCCTCACCAATTCCAATAAATGTTTTCCTCAACCAATAGATCCTCATAATTTTTTTCAAGGTTGCGAATGGCCGAAAATGTTCAAATTTTTTTCATAAAAATTTGGGAGTTACGTACTCAGATCTTTAGTTGCAGGGATGTAATTACACTCGCCGGATTTGCCATTGAGAATTCTTCGGGATAAAAAAAAATTGACGAAGGAAGAAGAAACCGGGCGACGTACCAAGCGATCTTCGTTTTGGACGTCGAAGTCCGACTGACAGTCGAATGACAACTTGACGGATTACCAATTCACCTGCGCGCGTGCTTTCGCCCCACTCCACCCCCTCGGAACGAACAGTCTATACAGCACAAGAGCGCATTAGTCTATTCGGCTTTCTATTCGCAGCTGTAGCGTAGCCGACCACAACATCAGTGGCGAAGCTCTCTCACTCGGCTCATCGGGCGGCAAAGTTCGCAGCGCAGAGCTTCTGACCGAGAGCCACGCGCCATCATTGACATCGTCAACCAGATAAAAATACATCGATCCTCTAATGAAAATATCTTTTCCGGAGTAGTTTAACCGGAACGCTGACACAGTCTACCGCTTGGGCCATTTTCAGTTTTAATCGAAGAAGAAGTAGGCTTCCTCTTCATCGGTCAATGACCCATCGCGGGCCACGACCTATGCGAAGAAAAATAAACCATTAACCCTTCGAGGCAGCCTCGGCGGTACGGCCGAGTCAATTAAGTAGTAAAATTTCAGAAATTATTTGTAAAGTCTTCGATGAAGAAACTAAGACAAACTATACGCTTAATCTTGTTCAATGAGCTCCGAATAAAATGTTGGAAAAAATTAGAATAAATGTACAGAAAAATAAACTGTTAACCCTTCGAGGTAATCTTTGCGGTACGGCCGAGTCAATTAAGTGGTAAAATTTCAAAAATTATTTGTATAGTCTTCGATGAAGAAACTAAGGCAAACTGTAAGCTCAATCTTGCTCACTTAGCTCCGACTCAATGTTGGAAAAAAATTAGATTAAATGTACAGAAAAAAAAACTGTTAACCCTTCGAGGTAATCTTTGCGGTACGGCCGAGTCAATTAAGTAGTAAAATTTCAGAAATTATTTGTAAAGTCTTCGATGAAGAAACTAAGACAAACTATACGCTTAATCTTGCTCAACGAGCTCCGAATAAAATGTTGGAAAAAAATTAGAATAGATGTACAGAAAAATAAACTGTTAACCCTTCGAGGTAATCTTTGCGGTACGGCCGAGTCAATTAAGTAGTAAAATTTCAAAAATGATTTGTACATTCTTTGATGAAGAAACTAGGATAAACTATAAGCTCAATCTTGCTCAATGAGCTCCGACTCAATGTTGGAAAAGATTTAAATAAATGTACAGAAAAATAAAAGAATTGGTCTTCTTTTTCAGTCGAAAGTCTCACAGGGGGCCACGAAGAAAACTGTAATATAATAAAATATAATAAAACTATACGAAGAAAAATAAACTAGTAATCTTTCGAGGTAATCTTTGCGGTACGACCGAGTCAATTAAGTATTCAAATTTCAAAAATTATTTGTATACTCTTTAAAGAAACTAGAGCAAACTATAAGATCAATCTTGCTCAATGAGCTCCGATTCAATGTTGGAAAAAAATTAGAATCATTTTAGAAAAAAATAAAAGAGTTAGACTTCTTCTTCTTAGGTCGAATGCCTCACAGGGGGCCACGATCTATACGAAGAAAAATAAACTATGAACCCTTCGAGGCAGCCTTTGCGGTACGGCCGAGTTAATTAAGTACTAAAATTTCAAAAATTATTTGTATACTCTTCAATGAAGAAACTAGGGCAAACTACAAGCTATAGGCTTCTTCTTCAGTCAATGAACCATCGCGGACCACGACCTATGCGAAGAAAAATAAACTGTTAACCCTTCGAGGTAGCCTTTGCGGTACCGCCGAGTCAGTCAAATTTACAACATAATTAAAAACATTATTTGTATACTCTTTACAGAAGAAACTAGAGCAAACTAAGTTGAATCTTGCTCAAAGAGCTCCCACTTGATGTAGAAAAAAAAAAATTGCAATAAATTTACAGAAAAATAATCGAACAATAAATTACTTGAGTCAATTATTTTTGATTCGGGTATCCATTTTTTTATGAAGAGAATGGAACTCGCACCGCGCTCAAAATACTTTTTCATTCCCTTCCAGATTAATCAACGGTGAAGAATCTCCCGGTGATTCGAGGATCCCCGCCGTATCGGACCCTGCCCGATACAGCCGACGATTGATAAAGAGAGCTTTCATTTTTTTTCCTCTTTTTTTTCGATGATACCGCGGATCGTCGGAGGTCCATTGCTCGCGCCCGCGCGTCCAAGAGCGATGGAAGATGTCGAAGCGGTAAAAATAACTCGATCTATTTCGGGCCCTGGATGGACGCCCGCCCGTTCGCATCCGCCGTTATGTAATTGCCAGATTTTACTGCTTATACCTGTACATATATATAGCATAAATACATATATATTTTATAGTTTGAATACTGTATACATCGACGAAGTTTCCGCCGAAATCGACGCTGCGGGGGTTCGATCGATTAATTATTTTCTTATACCGATTTATCCATAAAAATTTTTCGGTCCATGGACTTAAATTTTGTGATTTCGTTTTTTTCTCATTCTATTTTCTAACTTCCGATCTGACACGGAGAAATGAAGACTTTGACTTGAAATCGAAACTTTCAACGATTGGAAGATCGTTAATTGATTTTCTACTCCGCTGCCGTCGATTTGAATTTTTGTCCGATTAAGGACGAATGTTGTCGCTCTCTGAAAAGTTCGGTTTAAGAATTAATAGGAAATCGGTTCAGCCGGTAAAGTGAGAAACGACCGCGAACGAAACGAACTTCACGAGCTCTTGACGTCACTTCGGCATGCAGTGACCTTCTTTTCGCAATCTGTTTTCTTCTTCTTCTTCGACTTCGCTGCTTCGCTGTTGGCGAAAGTTTCGCTCGGTCGATCAGTGTTTATCGTCGGAGCTCGCTCGCGCGAAAGGAGGGCAGATCAACTTTTAGTCTGACGGACAGTAAGCTGTGGCACGAGCAGCGCTAAGCTTTCCACTCTGCCAGCCGTCAATTGGTGTTTCGGTCTGCGGGAAGAAATCTGCCGCACCGACGGTGAAAATTCGAAGCGACGTTTCGAACGAAAAATGGATTTTTTAACGTGGGAAATGAAAATTGACCATTTTTCTCTTCATTGAAGACAAAAAAAAATATTGAAGAAAATGTTGGAAATAGATTGGTCGAAACCCTCGTACGGAACGATCGCCGAAAAAAGAAGATGAAGAAGAAATGTTCGATTATGTATAATAAATTATAAATTAACAGGGTGAAAAATGAAACCGCTTTAATTAAGTGGATTTTTTAAACGTGGGAATGAAAATGGACCAGTTTCCCCTTCATTGAAGAAACAAATTTCAAGAAAATGTTGATTGCAAATAGATTGGTCGATAACCTTGTAGGAATGATAGTCGAGAAAAAGAAGATGATGAAGAAGAAATGTTGGATTGTTCGTAATAAATGATAAATGAAGCGGATAAAAAATTAAACCACCTTAATGAAAACGTTCCTAGTTTTAAGCAAACCAGCAGGCTCTTATCGCTCGGGAATTATTGAAAATGAGGCGATAACCACTAAAACGGAAACCTTCGAACGTCACCGATTTTTATTCATGGGGACTACGATTGAGCTTTGCTGGATGACGCATAAAAAATTCCTAACCGAAGGTATAAAGCGATGCTCGAGCCATAATCATTCTTCACATCGGTACTATGTTTCTCCGCGATCGTTATGCAATCCTCGTTTTAATCTCGCTTACGTTGGCGGTAAGTTTCAGAAATACGTGTAAACAATTTTTGCAATTCTTTCGCTCCGGCAATTCTTCTCACATTAATTTTTTATACGACAAAATCTCAAGATTTTGTTTTTTAAACCGTCTCGTATATTTCTCCTTGGGAGCGAAAGGGTTAATTGCAAAGAAAAAAAACTGCGGCGGTTTAATTAACTTTTTATCGAAAATAAAAATCTTTCAAGCATTTAGCAGCGACAGAACGTCGAGAAAAACTTGAGAAATCAAACGTCGCTAAAAATCTCCTGAAGCCAAACGGGAGTTTCGTCTCCGCCAGTGAAAACGACCGGCTGAGGAGAGTGCACGATAATGATATTTCGAAATTGATCGCCGGAAGTTCGAGATCGATTCGACCGAAGACATCGTCCAGTGATAATCGTGCGTCGAAGGAAAATCGTCCCTGGCGCGAGTCAACTCGGAGCCTCGATAGATCGAACAGCCGAAAGGGAAACAGCTCGAGGACTAAATACGAAACGAGAAAGAAACCGAAATTACCGAAAACGCTAAAGAGCCCAAAGGGAAATGGAAATCGCCGAAAAAAGAAAATAAAACCTATACGAGGCTGTTCAGCCGGGAAAAAGGGAAAGAATAAAGGGTATGCTTGTCGCAACGGCGGACGCAGAGTGAAGCGACTGTTGAACATACCGGGAGTGGAAGTTGTACAGCTATGGAACGCGACTTGGATTATCCCAATACCCACCTGGTTTTGGCCGGGTTTCTGGGCAATTTTCGTCTGAATTATTAAAATTTATTTAAATAAAAAAGAATTTTTTTTTTAATTATGTGAATTTACGCTCACCTCGAAATATTCTCGAACCTCGTCGTTCGTTTGAAGAAATTCCTGGGCCGCAGGCTCGTCCCTGCAGTAAGCGACGTGTTTGTCGAAATCTCTTTCCTGGAACATGAAGAAAAAAGTTGAGAATTCACACTTTCGTTTCGCTTCCTCAAAAAAGTTAAAAATTGAAATTTTCATATCGCTCCTCATAAAAGTTGAACATTTGTATTTTCATAATTTTTAGTCTCATATTTAAAAAAAATGTTCGCCAAAAGAAATCATCCGGTATGAGGAAGCAAAATTATAAAATGAACGTTAAATTAATGTTCGAAAAATATTCGCAATCGTTCGCGGGTAATTAATAAATTGATAACTCACCAATCTCAAGAACGTTTTTCCCAGCATTCGTGGCTGGTCCGCGTAGTACTTGGCCCCCTCGATGAGTACCCTGCCAAACGATCTAAGTAAGGCGGGAATTAATGTCATGCCAAAGACACACTTACGTGCTAAAAAAATACCTCACGTTCGTATCTCGTTCGTTAAGTTACGTTGCGTTATACGTCGTCCAGTTTTTTTTGTAAATAAAATCACGTTTTTAGAAAAATCTCCACACACGTATTAACAAATCAATAATAATTGACAATGGGGTTCTAATTTTTTTTAATCTTAAAAATTATTACCTCACCAAGTGGTTTGATATAAATGGAGTAAATAATTAAGCAACAAGAGGTTTTTAGAACACTTATTAGGAATTTTTTTTCTTCTCCTCAATCTTCGTGCCGAGGGTGTCATAAAACCGACTTTGCGCGTCAATTGAAGAAAAAAAAAAAAAAAAGACGACACGATCGAAAATCACATTGAATGGGCCAATGATAAGAAAACTCTTGAAATTCCGAACTTACGCAACTTTCGACACCGTTAGCTAGGGGATAAAAGTTTGAATATCGAATGGGTGATGATCGTGTGCGATGACAATGTGCAATTAAAGCTCGAAAGTGCTTCTTTGACGTGGGAGAATTTCGAGATCGAACGACTCGTTGTAGAGTATATTGTACGATTGGGTTAATATGTGTTGATTGTGGCGAAAAAGAAGAAATTATGTATATTTTTTTGTGCAATGTGTGATGCTAATTTCGTGTCGAATATGTCTGTCCCGTATTGTTTAAATGAAGATGACATTTTTTTTGTACACGAGTGACGAATAATACCTACGTGTTATGAAAGTCAGCGATTTGCTTGAGATTTGTGAAGATTATTTCCTTGTTATCGCGAACGGCTCTCGGTACTCCCGGGGTGTCCAGAGGCTTCAGATATCGCTCGACTACCTGCTGTATGTCCCTGCCGAACTCCTCTTCCGTCTCAACCAATTCCTTCACCACGGCTCTGTAAAAAAAAATATATATATTATATAATGTAATAACACTAGCAGGTTTGTTGTGCCTCGGGCGTTTCGCGACCTTATTATGGTCTATGGAGTTTAGAAATTTGAAATTTAGATTTACCGGAAATACGTCACTTCCGGTCCGGAAAGCGCATTTTTCGACCGGAAGTGCCATCACAACGGAAATATGTCACTTCCGGTGTGAAATATTTCTTTTTTTGACGTCATATCGGAAATGATTATTTTCAGTTTTGAAATCTCATTTGTCTACCGGAAGTGACAACATATCGGAAGTACATCACTTCCGGTCGAAAATCGGATTTTCGCCTAAACAAATAACTTTTGAAAATATATACAAAATAATAATACTATTTAATAATTACTATAATTATTGTTAAAATATAAATGATAGTTTAATTATTAAATGGATGAGATGTTCCTTGAGGGTAAAACAGTTCCCTGTATCTGGCGATTCGTATTATTAACGAGTGTACGATATTTCCGACGAAAAGGAAATGAGGTCAATACAGGCCTAAAATAGCCGTCGCGCGTGATTTCAACTTCCTATGTAATGCAAAACACTATTGACAAAGTAGACCAAATAAATTGTCGATAATCCGAGAAAGCTATAGTTATCGACGATTGCGCTCAATTTCTGAAGTTACGCGCGAAGTGTTTCTTTTCTCGGCGTCTCTCTTGGTCCAACTTTCTTTTCAGCGAAAGTTGCGTTAATTTATCGGCGATAAGAATTTTCCGAGACAAATAACTGTTTTACCATAGGAGGAATTTCGCATCATCTCGAAAGGATGCGATTACGTACTCTCTGCGGTATTGCGAGTCCTCCGGCCGATGCTGACTCGTGAGGGTTGAACTGTCCTCGCTGAGGGCCGTTTGCATGAGTATGGAAACCGGAAGCCATCCCTCGCGCCCATCGATCTTTCGTACCAGCGCCCTGATGGATAAATTAAAAATCACGAAAAATTCATTAGCAAATTTTCATAATGTAGCAGCGACAAAAAAATATTTCTTAAAAAATCAGTTTCTCAATTTTGGCAACTTTTTAGCCGTGAGACACAGGTCGATGAGTGGCGACGATGCAGAAAGATATCGGTCTCTTCTCGGGGCCAACAAAAATCTATTTTACGTTCGTTGAATGAAGGATGAGTCAACCGTGGGAACAAAACGGAGCTTGGGCTGTCTAGTCATTCGTCCCGATATAAACGCACACTGCTGTCACTGCCCACGTGCTGGTCTATCTATATCGTTAATGTATACTCGAATCGCTGAAAATGAGGATGCCGATGAAAGGGCTGCGGATATTTTCATCGAAGCGTGAAATGCATCGTCTTCAGGCCTGACCCACGCAATATTTTGTGTTCTGTAGGGGAGGGCGGGGTAAAATGGGAAGATGGGGCGGAACGCAATTTTCCAATAGTTTTTGGATGCCCCACTTTACCCCATCGATACATCCGAATTTTCTGTCTCATCTTGCCCCACACTTCCATCGAAAAATTATCGGCAAATTGCGTTCTGTCCACTGTCGCATTTTGGCCCCTACATATATGGACGAAGATATGATTTTTTTCGAAAATTTAAAGTATGGTTTTTCTGAGTTTGTTTCCATGATCGCAACGTTTCGACGCCATTTTGGTTTCCGCCAGTTTGATCGGCACGCTATCGTACGTAGCGAAACGGGCACACTTCTTCCCCTATCTTACAATATCTAAGGGGTTTACAATGTCAATTTTATTTAATGCAATCCAAGCGATAAACATAAATATGAATTAAAAAAAATTAATTAGAAGAATGGTTTTTCTAAATTTGTTTTCATGATCCCTACGTTTCGACGCCATTTTGGTTCCCTCTAGTTTCGCACGAATGGTGCACACTTCTTCGTCCATCTTACAATACCTAAGCGATCTACGAAGCCAATTATAATTAATGCGATTCAATCGATAGAAATGAATATGATTTTTTTTTTACAAATTTTAAACATGGTTTTTCTGAAATTGTTTCTCTGTTCGGAACGTTTCGACGCCATTTTGGTTCCCGCCAGTTTGCTGGGCGCGCCACAGCGCGCAATCGCACGGAGCGAATGGTGCACATTTCTTCGTCCATCTTTCAATATCTAAGCGATTTATTATGCCAATTTTAATTAATGCGATCCAAGCAATGGACATAAAAATTGATTTTTATTTTTTATTTTAAGAATGGTTTTTTTCGAATTTGTTTTCATGCTCGCGACATTTGGACGCCATTTTGGTTCCCGCCAGTTTGATCGGCACGTTACAGTGCGCTATGGCACCGAGCGAATGGTGCACATTTCTTCGTCCATCTTTCAATATTTAAGCGATTTATTATGCCAATTTTCATTAATGCGATCCAAGCAATGGACATAAATATTGATTTTTATTTTTTATTTTAAGAATGGTTTTTCGGAATTTGTTTTCACGCTCGCGACGTTTGGACGCCATTTTGGTTCCCGCCAGTTTTCCGGGGACGTTACAGTGCGCTCGAATGGGGCACACTTCTTCTTCCACCTTACAATATCTAAGCGATTTACGATGCCAATTTTAATGGACGCGATCCAAGCGACACTTCTCGTTGTCTCCTCTAAATGATTTGCGATTCGCCCGGCGAACATTTTCGACGCACTGCCAAAATCATGGACCAACTCTCGCGGCTCGCGCGGGCATCCCAATCTTGAACCTCACCTTTGCTCGAATCAACGCATAATGCAATAATCTATTTGCAAACCAATCTATTTCGAGGAACCTTCCAATATCGGAATGCCCGTCTCAAGAATTTTCATCCGTCTTCTTGTTTGGCCGATTTTGCCTCTTGCTGCTGAGCGAATTGTTTCGGCATTGTCTGCCGTCTCAAGGCTGCTGGCGCTAGATCGCTCGTGGCCAACCAGGTGGTTTTCGACAGAATTTAAAAAATTCCGGACGTCGGCCTTTTTTTTAATTTTTAAAAATTTAAATATTTTTTTTTTTTCTTTTTTTTTTTTTTTTTTTTTTTTTTTCGTAAATTCGCTGCGAAATTCGCTTCGATTTATTTCGAACGAGTGCGGTTTATCTCGCTTCTCTCTGTTTCGGTTACAAACCACTTTCATTTGCTTGTCCGGGGTCGGACAGCTTGACACATTACGGACGGAAAACGTACGGATTATGTATGAGGTACGTGTCGGGTATGAACCCTGCACCTGCCAGTCGCGATAGCCTTTATTAACGGCGCTATAAATCAAGTACACTTGTACGAGGCTGTGCAGCGATCCGCGTTATAATTCTGTTGTTCCATCGGAACTTCGCGTCCCGTGACTTCGATACGAGATTTTTCATACCGACGCTGTGCGAAGATCTTTATTGTCTTTTTTACACTTCGTGGTTCGTACATTTTTAGTTTTTATTTTAAACACTTCTATGTAGGGGAGATTGGGGCGAGATGGACCCCCTAAGCAAATAATGCGGCTACAACGCTGTCGAAAGCATAATTTATTGTTTGTCATCCAACAATGATATTTTTAAATTTTTATAGTGCGAGAAAACATTGTCTGGGGCGAGACGGGCTACCCTTAAATTGTTCACTTTTTTAAACCCCTGCCTGAACTAGGGCTGTACAGATTTGCCGGCCTAGCTAATATATCTTATCCGGCTAAGCCGTTTTAGCCGGCTAAACAATTTTAACCGGCTAATCCGTTTTAAACGGTCAAACTATTTTAGCCGGCCAGGTGCATAAAATCGTGCATACAATCGAGCCCCTTAATGTCGCATTGTACTTTAGGCTGGAAAGGCTGGCGGATTCGTGTTCAGCACGCAAAAATACGTCGGAATACGTGGCAGTAAATTTTTCAAAAAGAAAAAAAAATCGTCAAAAAATTGCAAGGCTACCCCTTTCGAGTCCATTTTTTACGTTTTTCAATGTCTTCAAACGGTACTATAAAACGATTCTAAAACTTCAGACATGGCCTAATCTTAGGTATTTTTTCCCGTAGAACACGATGGGCACCCCGGATTTTTCCTACCTCCATTGGGAGCCGAGATATCCACCTTTGAAAATCACGAAAATCAACATTTTTCCGAAAGTCGCTCAAAAAGTGAAAAATCGTTGTTCAATAAATTTTTTTAGTTTCAAGGCTATATTCCACGTATTTTTTCCCGCTGATCACGAATGTGACAATTATTTTACTCTCAACCCAATATTTTCCATTTAAATCCCAAAAACAAAAGATTTTTTGTACATAAAATCGAGCCCCTTAATGCAGCATCGTACTTTAGGCCAAAAAGGCTGACGAATTAGCCGGCGAAAAACGACCGCCTAAGTTCGAGAGAAAAAAGACAAAGATTACAAACACTTCTCGATGAGAAAAAAATCTGAAAAAATTCTAGCATATAAAAGGTGCTGAAAAAATTCTTTGTACATAATAATAATTTCAGAATGTTCATAACAAATTACTGAAAAAAAAAATTGTTCAACAAATTACCCGGCAACCAAATTTTTTCTTATTACGAAAATGATTTGTTAATTTTTCTGAATACGTATGAATTTTTTCAGAATCTTATCTATACTTGAAAATTACGATTTTAAACAAATTTTAACATAAATGAAACGAATAACATTTTGGGATCATTATTATGGACGAACAATCTTATCAGCATCTTCC
>JAPYZC010005229.1:0-13382 GCA_030522665.1 Ichneumoninae sp. A BG-2022a | reverse complement strand
CTTCTTGTCCTTGCCGATTTCTCTCTTCTTCTCGTCTTTTTTGTTGCACTTTTTGTCGTCGTCCTTTCGCTTGTCGTCTTTCTTCTCGTCTCGTCGCTCATCCTTTTTGTCCTTCTTCTTGTCCTCCTCCTTTTCCTTCGGCTTCTCGGGGAGGATGCAGAGCGAGCGATATATTCGAAAGCCGAAGTCGCGCATCAGCATCTCGTTAAACAGTTCGGCGAAAAGGGACACTTCGAAGGAATGCTCCTGAAAAAATAAAAAAATATATATATATAATTATATAAATTTCATGATCACTGTTATCAATTGCACGGCGGATGAGATAAAAATTACCTTTGTATCCTCCGGTCTGTAATCCAGCAACACGCTCAGCGACATGACGGTGCAATCGAATTTTCCACTTTTCGCGACCCTCGACGGATGCACGATGATGTGCGAAGATTCCGGCAGCGTGTAGCGTTTCTCCAGCAGGACACGTTCGCGTTCGATAATCTTCTTTTTGTCATCGTCGTGCTGTAATTCGATTCTCCGATTGCTCAATCTCAACTCAACTTTGATTCGATATTTGTTACCGGTAATTTGTGTGCAAAATTTTAATTCACCTCTTTGCTGTCCTTGGACTTTTTCTCATCTTTGCTATCGTCTTTCGGCGGCGGTGAGATTTCTTTTTCGTTCTCGTCCATCTCGTCCTGACGTCCTTCCTCCTTGGCCTGTTCCGATTTTATGGCTTTGGTGAGCCGCGCGAGCAACTGAGACTTAAGACCCTTCGAGCTGAGAAGGCGGGCGGCCAATTCTTGCCGAAGATCGTTCACCTGCAAGCGAATTCACGGTTTCAAAAATTCGTTCCATTCCAGTTTCAAAAATTCGTTCAATTCCAGTTTCAAAAATTCGTTCAATTCCAGTTTCAAAAATTCGTTCAATTCCAGTTTCAAAAATTTGTTCAATAAGAGTTTCAAAAATTCGTTCAATTCCAGTTTCAAAAATTCGTTCAATAATAGTTTCAAAAATTCGTTCAATAAGAGTTTCAAAAATTCGTTCAATTCCAGTTTCAAAAATTCGTTCAATTCCAGTTTCAAAAATTTGTTCCATTCCAGTTTCAAAACTGCATTTTATTCCATTTTCAAATAGTAATTATTGCCGGCAGCAAAAAACATTGGGTATGAAAATGTGATCTAAATGCGTTACATGTCCGTCCGGAAAAAAAAGAACGCTAAAAAAACTCACATTCATAGTTTTCGGATCCAGCTCGGAATAGTGCGTCGGATCTTTCTTCTCCGGCGGTGTCTCATCCTGGAAAAATAAGCACACCCGTCAGTCACAGTTGGCATTAAAGATTTTTTACGAAAAAAAAACTACAAACAGAAGCAGCCCCTATAACCAAACGAAACCAATCCCTCTCCATTCTTTCGCCAGTCTCTCTCTCGTACTCTCTCTCGCAATTATTATAAAAAACATGTTTCTTCATTCACGTTGGGCCCTCATCAAGAATTACTCAAGACAACTCCTCAGATTCTCATAGTGTCCTGGCTCTGGTGTCGGTGTGGTTGGTAGGTGATGGATAAGTTATTATCAGTTATGTAGTAGAATACAACAAAAAAAATGACGGTGACAATGAAACTTATTTTGCTTATTTTTTTATCAATGACTCGGCAATTAGGCAACGGGGCTTCTCAATATATTTTTTTTTTTTGTAAGGAAAACAAGAAATGCTGTGCTCTATCCATCGAGGCTTGGCCATTTCGGATCGTTAGTGAGATATTGCCGGAGGCTAAGGGGACATCCGCCGTACGATGTCCGTCGATCAGCGAAGTTTCTCTATCGATCAATGAAAATTTAAAATGGGATTTTTTTTAAAACTCTTTCGATCGTCGGACATCGCACCGCCTACCGAAAAATCATTTTAGTAACGGGGCGGCCGGTGGGAGTGAAAACAGCGTGACGATAGTAAAGTCTAGATATATATGATATATATGATATAATATATATATATATATATGTATAATAAAAAGGTAGAATAGTATGGGATGGTTGTGGGCAGTGCCTTTTGATCAGCGGCGGCAGCCTCATCAGTGTCATTGGCAGGATCCGAGTCCTCCGAGTTAGATACAGCTCGCACCAACTTTCGTTCCAGTTGTTTCTTATAGTTGAGATGCAAGCCATCCCATTCCAGTCTGGTAGGCACACAGCTCCAAACATCTGGGAGAAATAGTATGACGGTTTCAACGCGCGAAGGCACCACTCGCCCGGACTTGTGGGTAGTCTCTGCACGTCTGTAGTAGAGTTCCAGGAAGCGGTACCTGTGCCGCAAGGAAAAAAAAAACAATATCGAAACGTCAACTCAGGTTAATGCCGGGCTTAGTGGCCTCGCCTTAAATTCTACGAAAAAACGTGTATTTCTCGGAGGCTCGGTTAAGCACCCAAATTCTCTGCATACGAAAGCGAACATCACAAACGGAAGCCAATCGGGCACGTCGAGCACTCTCAACAGACACAACGATTTACGATCGATATTTCTGTTTTCTGGTTTTGTTTGTCTTTTTTTTTTGTCTGGATCGTAAGAAAAAAGTATAAAGAAAAACATTAAAACTTTTTCACGTTAAATTTCTGAGAACACATAATAATTGGCCGATGGATCGAGAGCGGAGTTGCGGTTCCAGTTCAGCGGGTCGCCCAATCGCCGATCGAGTGCGGACACCGATATACTCTCGGGTAAACGGGTATATCTCTCTTCTGCAATAGCTCAGCTACAAAACTAATCCTGAATGTGTAATCTGTACAAGTCGGGGATCGCCGCAACGTACTCGAGCGAGTTCGCACGGTGGGTAAGTAAACGTTTCTCTGAATAGAATATTTACGAACGAACTATGTGACGGTAAAAGAAAAACAAAAAAAAATTTTAAACGGTACATCGAGTCACATGAGAGTGATAAGTAATGAACTTTCGCGATCTCTCGTGGCGTTCATAGTGTGATATAGAAAAAGGAGGTATCGAAAGAGAAATAAAAATTCTTTAACAATCATGAGATTGACGCGGAGGATTTTAGAATTTTTTGGAGATGAATCAGCGAGGAAGTCTTACCACTGTGTACAGTGGGACAAATCAATGCCCGTTAACGCCTTGCACGTCCTGACGGCAGTTCTTATCAGCACGGACGGATCCTTCTCGGGATTCCCACCGTCCAATGACGGACTCCACGGTCCCCCGATCGCCATCGTCTCGTTCTTTCCCCGCAGACCCACCAAGAAATTAATCAGTCGGGTGGGATGGACGTAGTCGCGATCCGGGTCTCTGTCCTCGCTGACGCCGCAGCAACGTTTGTAAATCTCCTCCATCGCTGGCATCGACATAAGCATTACCTGCGAAAAAATAAAATTAACGTACATCTGTTAATATCCGTTTACGAGCATCGCAAACAGGATCAATCTATATCACTCGTTTGGCGAACCAACTTCGGCGTATGCAAGTTCACTCTCTACTCGAGTCATGCTCTACGAATAACTAATTACGTCAACTCATCCCCCCAATTTATTTTCTGTAAATATTATTACCTACTCTTGGTCTTTTCTTATTATTGAAATGTTCTACTTTTTTATCTTGAATGCATTGTAGTAAAGAGCCGGGAAAAGTACAAAAAAAACACTTCAAGCGCAAAGTACAAAGTATCACAACTACTTGAAGTATCAAGTACTTTTTTACTTGAAATTTTCGTAATTAGGTTCGTAGCGGTAAGCGTTATCGAGGCTTTACTCAAAAAGTAGTTGCACTTGGTATTTAAAACGGTAAAAAAAAATACTTGAGGTACTGAAACATATCTGAAGCACTAAACGTACTTGAAGTGCTAAAAGTTTTTTTGTACTTCAAGTACTGCCCAGCTCTGGTACTAAGCGCAACCACATTGTCTTTTTTACATCTTTATTTCCCGTGCAAAAGGGCTTGCTCCGAGTGAAATAAATGAATAAATCATTTTTACGATTGGAAGATCCCACAGTAACGTGGACTCACTTTGGCGGAGAAAAGATAATCCGCGTCGGGCGGTTCCAGCACCGCGTTATTCTCGACGTACGGATCGACGTCCTTGTGCATTACGTGAAAGGAACATGGCTTGTTGAGAGTAAATGGCATGTGCGGCGGAAACGCGTCTACCCATCTGAAGTTCGTAGAAAAGAAGTCACTAGGAATGTACATATTTTGATAACGTCTCCTAACTTCTAAAACGTCTGCCTCGGGCCTGAAAAATAAAGGTAAATTTGACGATTAAAATTCGTAGAAAAAATAAATAAAAAATTCTTCGTGAAACTACGTTCGTCAAGAAATATCAGGAACTCACAGATCGAGTGCTATCTTTGGTATTTGGACCATGTATCGAGGTACCACTCTGGTACGCCGACGTGGCCTTGGAGATTTACTTCTCCGAGTTCGCGAGGGACTGCGCTCCTCTTTCTTCTCCCGTTCGCGTATCCGTTCCTCCCGACGTCGTTTACGCTCTATCTCCTCGTCCTCGTTCCTACGCTCGCGCGGCGATCGTTCCCGGACCCTTCCGGCTTTGTTCCGGTTACTGGTGGACATTGTAATTTTTTTTATTTTTCATCATTACGTAAAAAAATCGTTCGGTATTGCGTCCGCCTATCTTAGGACACTACCCGTTTTAAAAAAATATTCTTACCTGTTATTGGGATTCTCATTGGGCGGAGGAACGGCGTTATAAGTACTGGAGGGTCTGCTACTCTGTTGCTGACGATTGGTCTGCTGGCTGGATTGCTGCTGAGCATTTGCACTGTTATTGTTGCTCCCCATCGGGAGTACTTGGATCCTAGTCGCGTTCCACTTGAACGGCATAGATGGATTGAACGACGCTTCCACCAGCACTCGATCTCCGACTATTGGATTAGAGCCCTTCACGCAAGCGCTGCAATACACAAATAAAAATCATTGCTACAACTTCTTTCAACAAATAAGTTTGAGTAAATAAAAATAAGTATATATAAGTAAATAAAAATATAAAAAATATCAAATATAATATGTAATTCTATTTTTATAAAATGAGAGCCCTTGTTGAATAAATAAATAAAAACAAATAAAAATTGTTTATCCGTGCACTTGCCTAGTTTGAAAAAATACATCTTCGTCGACGAAACCAAAGTTGTCGTGAACTTTGGTGACGGTGCCGGTGAATACGCGCTGCTTGGTAGATGAAGATTGTACATTTTGTTGAACCTGCTGAGGAACGCCGGACACGGATTGCTGAAAGGCGTTGGTGTTCAGGGTTCTCGGCGTGGGATAAGAGACCGTGGCGACTTGAGGGTAAAGCTGTCCAGCAATGCCGGATGGGAGATTAGAGCCGAGAGTCGCCATCGAAGCCATCGTTATGTTCGGCTGAAAAATTAAAAGGTGTAAATATTGCGTTTGAATTTTCCAATTTTTTCCCAAGCATCTTCTTTGCTAGTGTCTTTTCTACCTGCTGCAGGCCCAAATTTTGTTGATAGACCTGCTGCGTCTGCTGTTGGTACTGAACCATGGGCTGACCTCCGATCCCTCCCATCGCCTGACCCAGCATTTGTATATTCTGTATTCCCTGTCCTGATAACAAAACAAACAAATTGCCCATATCAGAGAAGTCGAGTACATTTTTTGGAATTTTATTCCCAAAAAATAAATTGTAAACTATCCTAAATGTTCGATAAATAAACCGGGTAGGCAAGGTAGTGGAAAAAAACGCTTTGTTTTTATCGTGCATCCTGGTTTGCTTATTATTTTTTTTATAAGCCTCATATGCATGCACGCACAACAGATCCGTCACGAGTTTCTTTTATAAATCTACAAAATATAGCTTACTATAAATATAACTACATATAGATTTATAAACTATATAAATATATATTTATCTACCTACAATACGCAGCTTGCAATAAAAGTCTTAAAATACGAATAAAATAGAAAAAACGTATAATAATAATTTTTAAACAAATTTTGTAAAATATACTGTTTTGCACGTTACACGAAATATGAAATTTTATCTGAACTGTGAAATATTATAAAAATGTAAAAGGGCTTGTCCCGTAAATAAAATAAATAAAAAAATAAAAAATAAATAAATATAGTTTATAAGTCTTGTATGAAACAGTTTATAAATACATGCTAATCTAATAGGGCACTCTTTCTTTTCTCTCTGGCATTATTCCTATTATTTAAATCTCCATGCAGATTCGGAAAAACTCATGGAAACACATTCTGTCAAAAAGGATCGTCACACATGGAACGTTCTACCAGCTGTGATAATTAACTATGAATCAATAAATGGATTTAAGAACATGTTAAACGCACATATGTTCACATAAAGACATAGTGCAAATTTATTTACCTAGATGCAAAATATTTATAAGTTATAAGCTTACTTTCTGCAAATTGAAATAATAATAATTATGTCCCCGTCGATAGTTAAACATATCAGGACAAACAAATGGTCCATCTCAGCGAGTTCGAGAGCGAGCATTTTTCGTAAATACGATTGATCCCAAATACTCGAAAAACAAATTGCGTACAGGGAACGGCGGAAAAAATCGCTGTTTTTATCGCGCATCATGGATAGCTTATTATTAATTTTTTTTACGAGCCTCTCACGCAGGCACGCACACACACGGAGACCCGTCACGAGTTTCTTTTACGAAACAGTTTATAAATACACGCTAATCCAATTCCCTTTCTCGGGCATTATTTACTTATTTTAATTTTTTTTCTAAACAACAATCCCGTCGATAATTAAACGTCGCGTGTGGGCGTGTGCGTAATTTTGATAAACGCGAAATTTCGGATCGCGGGCGTGCGTGAGGCGTCCGACGGACGATGATATTTTCCTCATTTCCGACGAAAAATCCGAGCATCGTCCGATGTCGCGAGACGGGGACGTATCGAGGTGCGGGTTTATGAAACTATTCGGCGTCGACGATTTACCTGCGTTGCGAACCCACGGAGGATTCTTTCCGCCGCCGAACGGCGACATGTTACTCATTTTTTGTAATCCGTGGTACACTTAATCCCAATGGTATTGTAACGAATTCAACAAAATTTTCACGTTAATTCTTCTATCCAGCGTCCTTCACTGGGCCGCCATATTTTTGGACACTACTGCACGGGTCAAAACAACTCTGCCGTCTCGTCTCGTCCAGCGCACCAGAGATAGGAGAGACTCCCACGGTTTACGATAAAGTTGACAAATTTGTTTTGTCTATCGAACTGTTTACTCGCTCCTTTATCTCGTTATTCGTTGTATTACAGTGTGGAAAGTTCGGCGAGCGCGTTGAGTTTTATTTTTGTCTATTTTATATTTGTTTATTTTGGCTATGATATAAAGTCTGAAAATGCGAATTTCTAAGAGTTTTCAGTAAACCTTATCGAATTCAAGAATCTTTATCAAATTAATATGAAATTGATTAAGTTTCAATGAATCTGCACTTTGCTACGTATTAAAGAATGGGTCAATTACCGCAATCGAAAGTGTACGAAGAGAACAACCATTTGAATTTCCCGCGCTATCGTCAGGGCCGCATTCAGAATTTCCCATATAATCAGCTTCTCTCTCTATAACGTGCGCACCAGCGCAGCACTATCTCTTTCGTTCTATGATATGCAAAGTAAGTTTATCTCATTATTCTTTACATTACAGTGTGGAAGGATCGCGGAGCTCGTTGAATTTTATTCTTGTACGATTAAACTTTATCGAATTCAATCAATTTCTATCGAATTCGTACGAAATTGATTAAGTTTCAAAATGTCACTACTTCGCCTCGTATTTAACAATGCGCTAATTATCGCAATCGATACAGTACGGAGAGAAAAAAAATTGGATTTCCCGCGTCCTCGTCAGGGACGCGTTCAGAAATTACACCCGGCCAACGAGCTTCTCTCTCCGACATCCGCGCCAGCGCAACATTCTCCCGACTCTCTCTCTCGTTCCATGCAATCCAAAGTAAGTTTCCAAGCGAGCAGCGGTGGTCATCCGATGCCGAGCTACGCGCAAAGAGCCAATGGCAAGCGCGACAATTACGTCACATCCCGAAATTTCGCCGACTGAGGAGAAGCACAGCCGAAACCGGAACTGGCGAGTCACGTTGTCCGTTCGATTGCGACTTCATTGGCCGAGGCCACGACCACGTTAATTGTCTCCGTGAAATCCATCAAATTTGAACGGAAGTCGATGCCGAACGTTATGCAATAAAGTTTTCGAAAAATCCACCGTGACGTAGAAACGAGCACGTGCAACTGCAAGCGTGAACTTGCCGGAGACGATTGTCGGGTCTTTCGCCCAACTAAAATAACCGTACGCATTTTAAGGCCGAACCGTTGTTGCGCGAAAGTAAAAATGGCGTTGGCATCGATCTGCCGGCTGTCAATTGATTCGACCTTCAGCCATTTGAACCATTTGGGAGCCACCGCCCGCCGAAGCAGACCGTCCCTCGCATCGTTCGTGAAAAATTTCGCCGATTCCGCCGACAAGATGGGTTTGCCCCGTGTTTTCTTCGACATGACCGCCGACAGCAAGCCTGTGGGCCGGATCGTCATGGAGGTGAGCAATATTTTTTATTCCTTTCGTCGGCTTTTTTTATTTCACTTAAAATGTCCACGGCAAGTTTTCTCGATCGTTCGACCATGGTTTTTTATGACCCTGAATATCTCCGCATGGGACTTAAGTTCCATTGAGTTTAGGACCGGCTGTTTTTAGGCACCAAAAAAAATCCCCTCCGGAAAAGTCACTCGGAGAATAAAATTCTACGAGGTAACATTTTTTTCGGTTTTTTCCGAGACGCGTGCGTCGATAGACACGAGCCCGAGGTGAAATTTTATGGCTCGCGGATTTCCTCGGAGTCGCAGGTTTTTCTTGCACGGACCATCTTGGGCCTTCCGGCATGTTTTTTTCACCACCGGTCTCGATCGCCGGCGCTATTTTGTCGGCAATGAAAAGATTCCGAAGATACGTTGACCCTCCGCGATGTGGTCTTGGGGTGTTTTGCTTTTCTTTTTCCTTCGAGCTATTCTCGTCGACGCCGGTCCTCACCGCCGCGTGCTTCGGCAACGATAACGATTATTTTCACCCTGTACGCATTTGCGCCTAACAAATTTGATAACGAGACACGCGATATCGAATTTGTTTTATTTTTTTTTTTTTTTTTTTTTTTTCATACATTCACCACAGTTTTCCCGATCGTTCTCCAGACCCTCATTTTTTTCTTTGTACAAGCCAACTTGGGTTTGCATCTTTCACGACCGGTCTCAATCGTTTGCTTTATTTTGTTCTTAATGGGAAAAGTCCAGCTAGTTTTTTTTTTCCAATAATATCACCAAAATTTCAGAGATAATTTTTTAGGTGGGAATTTTCTTGCACTAGCCATCTCTGGTTTTCCAGTATTTTTTCATGACCGGTCTCAATCGTTCGCATTATTTTTACGGTAATAAAAAGATTCCACGATACGTTGACCCTACATGATGTAGTTTTGTTTTATTTATTTATTTATTTATTTTATTTACGGGACAAGCCCTTTTACATTTGTATAATATTTCACAGTTCAGATAAAATTTCATATTTCGTGTTACGTGTGTAACACTATATTTTACAAAAAATTTGTTTAAAAATTATTATTATACATTTTTTCTATTTCATTCGTATTTTAAGACTTTTATTGCAAGCTGCGTTTTTTTGACCTTTTTTATTTCAAGCAATTATTGGCGACACTGCTCGGTGTCCCTCACTTGTCGCGATAATGATTATTTTCACCGTATTTGTATTTCTATGCCTACCAAATTTGGCAATGAGATGTGATATTGATGTATGATTTTTTTTTTTGGTCCTCCGATTTAGCTGAGAAACGACGTCGTACCAAAAACGGCTGAGAACTTCAGAGCTCTGTGCACCGGCGAGAAGGGCTTTGGCTACAAGGGCAGCAGCTTCCACAGGGTCATTCCGGGCTTCATGTGCCAAGGAGGCGACTTCACGAATCACAACGGCACCGGCGGCAAATCCATTTACGGCACAAAATTCGAAGACGAAAACTTCCAGCTTAAGCACACCGAGCCTGGTCTTCTTTCTATGGCAAACGCCGGACCCAAAACCAACGGAAGCCAGTTCTTCATCACCTGCGCCAAGACCAGCTGGCTGGACGACAAACACGTAGTCTTTGGCAAAGTCGTTGAGGGCATGGATGTTGTGAGAAAGGTAAATTTGAAATCTCAATAGATAAATCTTTACCTTGTGATTTTTTTTGCTATTAATCATTTCTATTGCTAGGGATTTACACTCTAGAGATTGTTGCGATGATTTGTTTGTACGAGCATAAAAATATTGTCGCCAGTTGTAAATTTATTTATCTACACAGAGAATAATGCCTTTCTAACTTGTAACATTTTTTTAACAAATAGTTACGTTGTACAGTAAAAAATTAGAAAAATTTAATACAAGGACGTGTAAGGAAAATTAAAGGAAAAAAACAATAAGCTTAAGGTTTACTGGGCATGTTTACTCAAACTGAAATTATAATAATGATAATAATTATTATTACAAAGATTTATTTTTACGAGTATAAAAATATCAATTGGCGACACTCGTAAATTCATTTGGCTACTCGCAGAATAAATCGTTTTTTTGAAATAGATATTTATGTTACACAGTAAAAAAATACAAAAAATCTTATACGTCGATCTACATGGAACATCAAAGAAAAAAAAATAGCTTAAGGTTCACCAGGCACGTTTATTAAAGATTGCAATGTTAATAATGACAACAACAATTTATTGTTTCAGCTGGAAGCGATGGGCTCACAGAGCGGCAAAACGTCCAAAAAGATAATGGTCACCGACTGCGGCCAGCTGTAAACGCAACGCCGCGATACAGTGAAAAAAAATGCATTTCCTTTGTTTAGCTGTTCGAGTCAATTCGTCCTCCTTTAAGCTCGAAATAATCGAATGTATAACGTAGTGTGACGTCATCGTCAATTTCAATTTTTTCGATTGAAAGACCCGCGAGCTCACAGCGATATTTATACAACAACGAGATAAGCGGTTCGACCCTCGACGAGCGCCGGTCGAGAGAACGCATTTGTTTGGCGACCGCATTTGTTTGACGCTATGATCGTTAGATTGGCGAGGAAATTATCCGGATAAATAATTGTTATCGTTGGGCAAACTCATCTTCCTTACCTTGAATTTTTTAACGCACAGCCGGAAATCGCAGCCGATATATATACGTATATATATCTTCCCTGTAAATGTAACGTCTTGCTATCGACATCGCTGATGGATCTGTAAAGATATAGTTTCGCGAGAACGCCATAAATCATCGCTCGTTTCCGCATCGCTTCTTCCATCATTGACGAGATTTTTTTTTTTGTTTACAAATTTAACAATTGCTCATTTTGCAATAATTGTACTCTAACGGCCATCTTTGTATCCCGTACGATCGATCTATCCGGTTACACTCTTCATATTGTAAACTGTTTCTCTCAATCAATATCCGTTAACGATTGGCTCAAATAATTTTTTAACTGCCAGACAGTGAATCGCAGTTTCGCTTCCGTGATACGAAAAATAACAATTGGGATATTATAATAGATCGTTTATTAAACTTATTAAGCGTTATCGCGTCTGAAGAGTGTAGCCGCGACGATCCTCGTAGCACCAATTTCTACGTAATAAAATTGTTTTTAGAAAGAAACTATACGCAATTTTTAATCTACCTCAGCCTCGACGTTTTTTTTTTATTTCATGTTTTTTTTTATAACGTAGACGAAGGACACGGGTGAAGGAAAAGGCAGAGTTTTAAACATTTAAGATTTATTCTGAATAACATTTGCAGTATGCTCGGCTCGGGGTCACATCGTGCGTACATGAAAATTCACCGGGTCGGTGGGACGATTAACGTTTAAGCCTCGTTAATTCTTACGTAGACCGTTTTTCATTTTGTTCCTCTTTAAATGGTAAATGTTAACGTGCAATGTCCGGATCGATACAATTTTCAGCTTCGCTCGCACGTGTGAATTTATTTTACTTCACTCTGCGCGAAAAGTAAAACTTGAGAAGTAAAATTTTTTACGATACTCGTGGGAAAAACTTGTTCTTAACCCGCGTGATTGCAACACTCGTCTTTTCTCGTGCTGCAAACTCAAACTCGTCGGAAATTTTTTTATCGCACTAGTATCGTAATGCACTGTTTTCCTAACGAACGCACGTAAGATCGTACTTTCTGTTCCTGCGAAGCGAACGCAAAAGGGCTTTCTTTCGATCGCGTGCGAGGAAAATACTGCGCATGCGCACAAACGCAATATCGTCTTTTTTTCTCGCGCACTTCCCAAAAACGAAGAGCGTGATTTTCGTGAATTTCTTAGGAAAAATTATGCGAATGGCAGGGGCGTAGAAAATATAGTTTTGACTCGTGCGAATGCATTTTCACAGTCGTAAAGAATTCCCTTTTGACGCCCTAGCCATACAAATAACTATTCCAACGCTTACGATTGCAAATCTGTTTTTACGTCCGCCGTACGATGAAAAATTTTTCTGTTCGGAATTCATGACACGGGCAAATTCCACGAGCTGTGCCCCATAGATCAATGAGATATTCAATTCGCAAATAATCCTTCGTCGCATTACGTTCGCGTCCTACGAGCCTCGTCCCTCGCCGTCCCTGAGTCTCCCTCGTTCCAACAATGGAAAAACGTTCGCACGTAGTTATCCATGCAAATCGCTATCGTGTCCTCGGAGTCGTTGGGAAAAATGCCTCGATTCTAACGTTTCGCAGCTTCGCGCTCGTTATCTCATCAAAGTATTAAGGCACATCTCCACTCGGTTATTGCGACACATGACATAGAACATACATTAGATAATAGCCATTCCAATTACATTGCATATGCCGGAGTAACATTCAGAGCGCACACAGTGTCAAATCTATTTACATTTTTATATAACGCCGAGTTCAGTTGACTGTTGCGTCCTCGGGCATATCGCCTCGCTATACTTTTCTCGATTCACATAGATCCCTTCGTTTCGATGAACATGCAAGTGTGCAGTATATAGGGGAGAGCGGGGCAAAATGGGACAGCGAGGCAAAACGCAAATTGATGCCCCATTTTTGCCCCATCGATACGACCGAAATTCCTGACCCGTTTTGCCCCACTTTACTAACCTAAAATTCCTGGAAAAAGTGCGTACGCTCTTCCCCACTGTATGAATATCTTTTGAAAAAGTAAAAGTAAAATACTGTTGGGGTGAAAATACTATTAAAGCCTCCGTAATTAACTTTCTTTTAAGGAGGGAGTCTCGCTGCGCGCTGACTTCGCATAAGTTCGACAACAATAAGAGAAATTTGCAAGTACTTCTCGATGGTGTAAAAATCTGAAAAAAA
>JAPYZC010005227.1:0-10001 GCA_030522665.1 Ichneumoninae sp. A BG-2022a | reverse complement strand
ACATTGGCGAGGAAAATTGAATAAATCGCGACCGAGTGCTTCCTGATTCGCGATGGATTCCTCGAACGATGCCGAGCAAATAACGCGACGATGCGGTTTAAATGGAAACAAAATAATAATAATAATAATAATAAACGAACCTTGAAAATTATGCATTTTTTGAGTCCCTTGAAGGGAGAGTGGGGCGAAATGAAACACCGGGGCAAAATGGACTATCCTCACCGAATTTTGTTTATTCTTTGGGGAGGTGATGAAATGAAAGGGTTTTCTCGGTGGTCCATTTTGACCCACTTCATTCTGTAGGCGAGGAAAATTCTGATTCGCGATTCCTCGAACGATGCCGAGCAAATAATGCGACGATGCGGTTTAAATGGAAACAAAATAATAATAATAAACGAACCTTGAAAATTATACATTTTTTGAGTTTCTTGAAGGGGAGAGTGGGGCAAGATGGAACACCGGGGCAAAATGGGGCCCAGTTTATTTGTTTATTTTTTGTGCGGGCGATAAAATGAAAGGGTTTTCTCGGTGGTCCATTTTGCCCCACTATTCTGTAATTCTATTCTGTAATTTTTTATTTCCCGGAAAGCATGTTGCGGTGAGGAAAATCGAATAAATCGCGACCGAATGTTTCCTGATCTGCGATGGATTCCGCGAATGGTGGCGTGTTTCATAAACGAGCCTTGAAAATTACGAACTTTTCGAGTTTCCTTTAGGGGGGGAGGGGGGAAGGGGACAGTGGAGTAAAATGGAACACCGGGGCAAAATGGACTAACCTCACTGAATTTTATTAATTTTTCGTAAGGGCGATAAAATGAAAGGGTTATCTCAGTGGTCCATTTTGCCCCGGATCCGTTTTTCCCCACCCCTTTGTATATTTCTTTTTCACTGGCCTAACTTATTTATTTATTTATTTTTTTAATGTAAAATGGAAGGGTTATCTCAGTGGTCCATTTTGCCCCCGGGTCCGTTTTGCCCCACTCCTCTCTGTATTTTTTTTTCTTTCACTGTCCCTTTTTATATTTATATTTATATTTTATTTCACTGATTTTTATATATATTTTTTTGTTTTGTGGGGAAGTAAAATGCAAGGGTTATCTCAGTGGTTCATTTTGCCCCGGTCCCCTCTGACAGTGCACGTACGAGTGGCAATGACGTGAAAGGCCTCTCGGCGTCCTTCCCATTTTCCATTTACAGCTATCCCTCTTCACTCACGTCGGGACACACGCGATTGAAAGATCAATTTTAATTTATCGATTGCTCCGCAAGGTTCCCCGACACTCGGCGTATTGTAATTAATATATTTTTTTTTCTTATCTTACCTGCAGACAACCGCAAAACGATTTTTTAACCCGCGACGGCATCGTCTGACAGCGCCCGACGAATTCCTTCAGAGGCGGCGGACTCTTCAACGGGCAGCTCGGAATTCTCTGTAAATAAAAAAAAAAAAAAACAAATATTGATGAGTAAATAAAATCGTATCTGGAATTCACTTATCGCGGATAGGTTCGAGATAATGAGCTATATAACTAGTCGTCGAGTATATATATATATACATATGTGGCGTAAAATGTAAAAAAAAATGTTATGAAATTTAATGTACTGGACTGGAATTTTTTACGCAAAAACTGGTATTTTAAATTACATGTAAAATTGTGGTGAAAAATTTATGTTCAGTATATTGAAAGTATTCGGAGTACTTTATTTTTTATAATATACTTTAATTTCGATAATAAGGTATATTAATTTTTCATCACAATCGTACATTAAATTTACAATTTTTTTTCATTATTCAATGTTTTAAATAAATTTCTCGTATATTTGTTTAATACGATGTGTAATTTTTATACAAATTTACGTACCGATATAAATAATTTTGTACATTAATATGTGATATTGAAAATATTCCGAATACTTTATTTTTTATAATATCCTTTAATTACGATAATTAAGTATATTAATTTGTCATCACAATTGTACATTAAATTTACGATTTGTTTTTGTTATTCAATGTTTTTAATAAATTTCTCGTATATTTGTTTAACGCGATTTATAAATTTGCATTATATTTACTTAACGATATAAATAATTTTATATCAATGTACGATATATAATAATAATATTGTATGATTGTAATATTTATTATTATTAATATTAATATTATTATATTATGTTAATTTTTTATATTAATATGTGATATGTAAATATATTTTATGCTTGTATTTTTTTTTATGTCAGCGGAAGGGTTAAAAAAATTGAAATATTTGTGGGAAAAAAACCTTTCGTAAATTTGCCCAAAAATACGGAGACTCGGCGACGTTTTTTTGAACTTCGTCGTCGCCGCCATGAGAAATTCGCACCTCATCGTCGGACTCAATCGGCGTTATTTGATCGGCACGACAGTCTTCGCCGATTCTACTTGGCGATGCGGCTCGAACGCGAGCCTGGCTCGAGCGCGACTCCGTTTTGACGATTTTTTTGTACCGATTTTTCTATACCAATAGCAATGTTTTTCGTTTCATCGTTAAAAAAAAAATGTTAAAAACAAAAAATCGTGAAAATCGGCCGGTTATGATAATTTTTATTACCGATCTTTTTTATACCAATAGCGATGTAATTTGTAGCGAAAAAAAAAAAAATTTTTAAATAATCAATATCGACTGGTTGTGGTAATTTTTTATACCGATTTTTCTATATCGACAGTAATGGATATTGTACTGGAGATAAAAAAATGTTTCAAAAATATTAATTATGATGATTTTTTTTGCCGATCTTTTTATACCGATAGCAATATATCGGACAGCTGCGTAAAAAAAAATATTAAAAAAAGGATCAATAGCGGGGAATATTTTTTATATCGATTTTTCTATACCGACAATAATGCATATTGTGTCGGCGTAAAAAAATATTTTAAGAAATATAAAAAATAAGTCGGTTATGATGATTTTTTATATCGATAGCAAAATATTTTGCACCCACGTAAAAAAATATTTAAAAAGTCAATATCAACTGGTTATGATCATTTTTTATACCAATTATTCTATGCCAACAGTAATGTACTGGCGTTTCATTTTTTTTTCAAAAATATTAAAAATTGGTCAGTTATGATGATTTTTGTGCCGATTTTTTTAATACCAATAGCAATATATCTTACACTCTCGGAAAAAAAAATTAAAAAATAGTCAATGTCGTCCGGTTGTGATATTTTTTATATCGTTTTTTCTAACCAACAGCAATGTATTGTATGACCGTTAAAAAATATTATTGAGAATATTTAAAAAATATTCAAAAAATATTGTCAAGAATATTAAAAGAATATTGTTAAAAATATTTAAAAAATAATGAATATCGACTGGTTGTGGTAATTTTTCATACCGATTTTTCTATATCGACACTAAAGGATATTATACTGGAGATAAAAAAATGTTTCAAAAGTATTAAAAATCGGCCAGTTATGATGATTTTTTTTGCCGATCTTTTTATACCGATATCAATATATCTTACACCCGCGTAAAAAAAATATTAAAATAAGAGTCAATATCGGGTGATATTTGTTGTATCGATTTTTGTATACCGACAATCATGCATATTGTATCGGCGTAAAAAAATATTTAAAAAGTCAATATCAACCGGTTATGATAATTTATTATACCAATTATTCTATGCCAACAGTAATGTATATTGTAATGGCGTAAATTTTTTTTTTTTTAAATATATTTAAAATCGGTCAGTTATGATGATTTTGTGCCGATTTTTTTATACCAATAGCAATATATCTTACACTCGCGTAATAAAAAATTAAAAAATAGTCAATGTCGTCCGGTTGTGATATTTTTTATATCGATTTTTCTATACCGACAGCAATCTATTGTATGGCCGTTAAAAAATATTATTAAGAATATTAAAAAAATATTGTTAAAAATATATTTTTGCAACTATTAAACATCGGCTGTTTGCGATAATTTTCAGTACCGATATTTTCGCTACGCCGATTTTCTACACCGAGCAAATTTATTTTTTAGCGGCGTAAAAAAATATATATAAAAAAATAAAAACAATCGGCCGGTCGGGCCGATTTCGTTGAGCCGATTTTTCTGTGGCGAATGGCAATGTGCTTTGTGCGGTCGCGCATGCGTTTATGGCAATTTAATAAACAATTAGCGTGGAATTTCACTTTTTCACGGTCTCGTGTGCCGCGCGCGTTGAATTATTAATTTTATTAATTATCCATCCAGCGAGACGAGTAGGCGAGAGGACGAGAGTGCTTTTCATTTGGCACGGTTTTAAAATAAATACACGCGACCGAGGTTTTCCTCGAGGCGACTGAAACTAGCGAGCAGACGGCAGAAGCGTTTCGTCCCGCACGCTCGTCGCTTATCGCTACCGGGTGAATTTCTTATCTCCCAACGTTGTAAGCGAGGCTAATTACACTATGCGGTTTTTATCATCGCCCCAGCTAACTTTACCGCTCCGCCGTTCCGGAGTCCCGTACATCGTCGGGCGTACCGGTGGAATTCCAATCGCTCCGGGCAAGCGGTACCGAGCTATTCACGGATAAGTCAAAATCACGGATAATCCGAAATTATCGATCATAACGCGCTATTATTTTTTTCACTAAAAAAAATGAATAGTTTTTTTTTCATGAAAAAATGAATGAATTACATTTTTTATGAAAAAATGAATGAATTATATTTATCATGAAAAAATGAATGAATTATATTTATCATGAAAAAATGAATGAATTATATTTTTCATGAAAAAATGTATGAATTATATTTTTCATGGAAAAATGAATGAATTATATTTTTCATGAAAAAATTAATGAATTATTTTTTTCATGAAAAATGAATGAATTACATTTTTTATGAAAAAATGAATGAATTATATTTTTCATGGAAAAATGAATGAATTATATTTTTCATGAAAAAATTTATGAATTATATTTTTCATGGAAAAATGAATGAATTATTTTTTTCATGAAAAATGAATGAATTATTTCTTTCGTGAAAAAATGAATGAATTACATTTTTTATGAAAAAATGAATGAATTATATTTATCATGAAAAAATGAATGAATTATTTTTTTCATGAAAAAATGAATGAATTATATTTTTCATGAAAAAATGAATGAATTATTTTTTTCATGAAAAATGAATGAATTATTTTTTTCATGAAAAATGAATAAATTATTTTTTTCATGAAAAATGAATGAATTATTTTTTTGCTTCCTTGTAGAGGAAGCCTTGATTTGGTAAATAAAATTGAGAGTGTAATAAAAACATGTCCATAATTATCCCAAACATTAAACAATCATATGTAGAAAAAATGTGTGATCAAGCTGAAATTTTACGTGCAGTATATGTGGTTAATAGTCAATGTTGATTTTTTCAAAATTTTATTAAGAAATTTGGAGTTTTTTTTAAATACCCTAGAACTCATGGGGTACAAAAGTACCCCAGACGATATTCACTCTTTTTTTAGAACTGTCGAATGTAAGTTCCTTCTATATAATTTGGACATATATAGGCGGCATTTTATTTTTTTTCTTATTGATCAAAAACAACATTTATAATGATTATCATTGTGTTTAATTACTTACAATGTTTCGAGAAAAATGAATGTTAAAACCCATGCAAAACCAATTTTATTTCCGTCCTCGTATCGAATTTTTTAATTTTCGAAAACAAAGTTTTAATATTTCAGAAAATTCTGACACGGTTCATGTGAATTCTAAAAATTCAAGAATTTTATTTAAAACGAGAAATTAAAAGTAGAAAGCTTTCGGACTTCTTTACCAAATTATTTGTAAAATAATTTATTAATATCTTCTTGACATTATTATTGTGCAAAATCACAGGTTTTCACATGATTAATAAGGCTGATTTTTTCAGATTGTTCTTCTTTCAAATTTTTTCAATTGTTCTACTTTCAAATTTTTTTCAGAAATTGCTTCTTTCAAATTTTTTAAATTTTTCTTCTTTCAAATTCTTTCAAATTTTTCTCCTTTCAAATTTTTTTCAGAAATTGCTCCTTTCAAATTTTTTTAATTTTTCTTCGTTCCAATTCTTTCAATTTTTCTTCTTTCAAATTCTTTCAAATTTTTCTTCTTTCAAATTCTTTCAAATTTTTTTCAAAAATTTCTTTTTTCAATTTTTTTTTATTTCTTCTTTCAGATTTGCAATATAAAAAATTATTAAAAATTTCAATCCACACTCATATTTTTACTTTCGTCGAGATCCGACGAATCGCGTTGGCTCGTACAGAAAATTCCGAGCTGCGAAGATGAAGTCGTTTCGCTTCGCGAGTGAAGTCATCGTGGACAAAAAAAAATAGAAGTGGCGCATAGCGCGTTCGCATACGTTCTACTTCGATTGCGACTCGGCGGCGAGACACTTCGCCGTAAATTATCGATACACCGCGGGTTTACGATAGCGACGCCGGGCCGAACCGATCGAACCGGGAGAAAACGAACGGCACCAAAGCGCACATCGATCGCTCTCGGAACGGCAATTCGACATTGCGCCCGGCATTGCGAGCGAATTACGCGGCTACGTGCGCGTACAGCTGCGGGGCAGTTGCGCCGCTTTGGGGCCTCGAGAAGTTTCACTTGTCGAATAACTTCGGTGAGAGTGACGCCCGAAATAAATTATATATTTCCAAATATAATAATAATAATAATAATAATAATAATAATAATAATAATAATAATAATAATAATAATACATTTATTATTATTTTAATCGACATTTTTGCTTAATTAAAAAGCGAATTTTTCTGTTAATATTATTATTATTATTATTGTATATTGATTGAAAAAATCGCTAATAGAAGGAAGAGCATGCAGTCGTGATTTAGTATTATAAATAAATTATATTCTCAAATATAATCATAATAAATTTAATTATTTGAATGGACGTTTTTATTGAATTAAAAAGCGAATGTTTCTGTTAATCTTATTATTATTATTATTATTATTATTATTGTATATTCATTGAAAAAATCATTAATGACGGGAAAAGCATGCAATCGTGATTTAATTAATCGGTATATTGCAAGGCGCAATATACCGAGTCATATATTATATATTATACAATAATATATGATATTGTATATTCTATTCAGAATACAATACAATTATTGTATTATTGTGTATACAATATATTATATATTATACAATAATATATAATATTGTATACCGCAATATATAATATATGTTATTATATCATTTGTTGTAATTTGTTTGTTATTATTATTATTATATTATTATTAATAATGAAGGGGCATTTATACTCGTAGTCGATACAATATTTTTGTGAAGATTATAATAGAACTATTTTAAATACAATAATAAAAATTCTTTTGATAATAGTTGTAGTAAAAGAAAAACGGTAAATCTTTACCGCTACGGGACAATTGCGCGGCTTCGGGGCCTCAGCTACTTTCACTTGTCGAATAACTTTGGCGATAGTGAGGCCCGAAATTAATTATATTCCCAAATATAATAACAATAGTAAAAATAAATTTAATTATTGGAATCAAAATTCTAATTTCTCCATCAATAATATTATTATTTATTAATAATAATAATAATATTATTAATGGCGAAATTTGAATTTTTAATTCAATAAAATTTTGTGTAATTTACAATATTAATATTTAAAACATTACAGCAACAAAAAAAACGACAAAACAATAATAATATCAATATTATACAAATTATATATTATATTATTACAATAATAATAATTGATATTATATTATATAGTCATATCAATTATTGTCATCATTATTGTAATATTTTTATATTATAATATAAAAATATTACAATAATGATGGTTTCGTTATTATTATTATTATACAATAATAATTTTCGTTATTTCATGGAAGACAGTAATTTAAATATTATATTATAATATAATATTTCAATTACTGTCTTCCATGAAATAACGAAAATTATTAAATCGCCAAATAACAATTTTTGCCTCACACGTTAAAAAAAAATAATAATAATAATAAAAACAAAAAAAGAAAACGTGGGAAAAAAATTGTGTTTTATTTTTCCCCGAAGTAGAATTCTCGGCTATTCTCTCCTCTTTAACATATCCCAATTAGAATTTCGTTTGAGCTCACGGGAGTGATTGTGCCCGAGTGTATTTTCCCCTTTGCTTTTCGTTGTGCATGGGGGGGATAGGGGTTTTTTTTTTTTTTTTTTTTTTTTTTCTTTCTCCGCGCTCAGACATACGCAATTCATTAAACTAAACGCGGAAGCGTGTGAAAGGGAATCGCTCTATCCGTCCGAGCGGACTCGGCGAGTAAATAAAGCGCGTTGCAAAATGCAAATTTAAATACCTCGCGCATGGCTTTCGGATCTTGTCGATCGATAGATATATATATATTTTTTTTTACATTGATCTAATTCGCCGTTGGCATATTTTTTCGCTATCTCGACACCGCATCGCGGCTCCCGCGCTGTGTCGCGATCGAATTCTAACGGCCGATTGGAAATCAATTCGCAGCCGCAATTTCGTACGCCAATAATTTACCCGCAATTACGGACAATTTATCTCGGATCGTAAATTCGTAGAGGTAATTTTTTCATTTTTTTTTAAGTAATATTTTTTTAGTGAAAAATGAATTACGGTGATTCGAGGACTGAAAATTTAACGGGTCTAACTATGGGGTTAAATCATGTCACGTACTTATTATTTTCGGATATTTTTAATACTAATTAGGGACCTGCGAATATTATTATTATTTTTTTTAATAATTCGTCATGAAATTAATATGAATAATTCGAATTTTAGTATTCAAATTATTCGTATCATTCGATTTTTTTTAATAATTAAATTCAAACGCTATTCGCACATCCCTAATACAAAACCATTATTTTAATTTAATACGCATGCTAACTCGATTGAATATTGCTCGCTGCAATATACAATGTAATATATTGTATGCTATACAATGATATATTATATATATTATTATATAATTTTATACAATTATAATGATAATAATAATTACCGTCGTATATTCTATATTGTATAAATAATTAAATACAATGATTGTTTTGTGTTTACAACGTATTATACAGAACATATGATATATGTTATTGTACAATATACAGAACAATAAATATAGCCTCAATTTTGTGCATGAAATTTAAGAGAAATCATTTTTTTTTTTTTTTGTAACATTGTATGTTAATTTTAGAAAATCGATAATGGCGGGGAAAGCATGCTATCGTGATTTAATATTGCTCGCTGCAATATACCATGTAATATATTGTATATTATACAATAATATATTATATATATTATTATATAATTGTATACAATTATAATGATAATAATAATTATTGTCGTATATTGTATATTGTATACATAATTAGATACAATGATTGTTTTGTGTTTACAACCTATTGTACACACAATACAATTGCATTGTACATTATATAACATATGTTATTATTTAATATATTAAACGATAAATATGGCCTCGATTTTGTATATTTAAGATTAATTATTTAAGAGAGTGCATGAAGAAATTTAAAAAAAATTGTATATTAAAAAAAAAATTATGGAGGGGAGAGCAGGGAGTCAAATGAGCATGTGACAAGTAGCTGGATTAATTCACTCAACCGGGTCCAGTTTGCACGGTAGAGAGAGAAGTCCTGAACAGGTGGGGAAAAAGACGTTTGTCCTGACGCGCAGGGTGGTCGTCGAACCGGTGGTGCATATAAACAAGGCAAACGAGATACGATTGCCATTATCCGCGCACCGAGATAATATACCATGAGCTCATCGAATAATAAGAAAATAAAAAAACAAAAATGTCATAGAAAAATGCGATATTTTTAGAACTGTTAAAAAAAATTAATAATAACATGATACAATTATTAATGTATATTGTAATATGGAATTTATATATTTTATTGGAAATATAATTGTGATATATTAATTGTATGCAATATAATTTTATAATCATGCTATAAAATAAAA
>JAPYZC010005226.1:0-18390 GCA_030522665.1 Ichneumoninae sp. A BG-2022a | reverse complement strand
AAAAACCATCCTCATCGAGCCCGCGAAGTTGGGAGATCATTCGGGAAAACGATCGCTGACTTCCGGTTGTTCGGCGAACCATTTCACGTCACCGAATGAGGAAAAAAAAAACATCGCATGGGTCATTACGGAAGGTTGACTAACGTGCACGGGATAACGACACGATAATTCGTAACCGTGCGGAGTTGCGTCGGGCGATCGACTGGCAGCCGGGGAACGAGCTTGAAAAGGGCTTGGTCGTGAGGCTCATGCACAGCGCATTGCACACCCCACGGCACACCGCGAACTTTTAAATTGATTTGGAGTCTCGCCAATACGCGAGCGATTTTCCTCGACCACCCCCATCATCCGCAAAGACCTCTCTGGCCCTCTCAGTCGCTGCGCCAACGCTGCTGTGCTTAGCCCACCCTACAGTCACCCTTCACCCTTTCCCAACCCCGCGCCGAACGTGGACGTGGAACGTTCTTTTTTTTTTAATCCCCTCCTCGTTCGCCACCACTCTCTTTCTCTCTTCCCGTGCTTTCTCGTTTTTTTTCCCCTGTATTTTACTTTCCTCGCAGTTGTTCCATTTATTTATTTCCTACTGTTGGAACCAGCCACCAAGGCACGCCTAATTGGTTTTATTACTGCGTCTGGGTGTTTCCTACGACGACGAAAACGACGACTACCCGAGGTTGCAGGGCGGCCTGCCAGGGAACCGGGGAATCCAGAAATGAGAGAACCGGAGAGAACCAGAGAGACCCCCACCTATACATTCGCGGGAGACTTTTCGAGACTACCGAAGCGCAAAGCCCGCGCTTCGACCAGACGGATCGATGTAGGATATCCCGACGGTGCGTGCCTACGGGGCTATCCATGCCGAGTACGGAAAATCCAGGAACCCTTTAACCTGGCTTCGTTTTTTTTTACCCCCCCGTCCAAGTACCAAACTCTCACGATTCGCCGGGCTCTCGTTCATTAGAAGCTATTTCTCGTTTCAATTGACCTTTGGCCCTCTAACGAGGACGTCTGGAGTTCGCCGTTTCGCCGCCCTCGAACATGCACTGAGGAATTGCCATTGAGTGTGGACGAGAAATTTAGCTAAACCCAAAAACAGCTGAGTGTCATCTTGAGTCGCGGTTTGTTCCCTGGTGGGCATGACACACGGGGCCGGCGCTGGCCGAACACCGGCCGACGCTGTGCCAATACTGGCCCTGTTCGCCGCTCCCACTGGAGTTAAGCGGCGCGGGAAAAACGTCGGGTCAGTTCCGGTGGGGAAAACTGGTGAGCCGGCCATTCAACGAATCTACCTGCTGGTCGAGTTTTCGGAGACGTGGTCGAGTTGGCCCGTGCCGCGGCTGGGGCCATCCTGACAAAAAGCTCCCGTGCGCCAGATGGTCTCCAATCTTAGCGAGCAACCAACACCGCATCGGACAAAGCCCGCTTCTACTTTGCGTTTCTGGAAGCCTCGGTTAAGTCCGCGGAGTTCGAAATTTCTCGTAGTGCGTTAATCTGCCGTGATATTCGAGTACAGCGGAGAGGAATGTGTGTGTGTGTGTGTGTCTGAGAGCCCCGAGCCGCGGTAGCGGAGGCTCGTTTCGAGTCGTATTTATGGGACCCTCAGTGTAAAACAAGACAGATACGAGCGGAAGCTGTCACGCTCCGGGAGGCAGAAAACAAAGAGTCGGTTTGGCTCCCGTCGTATTTCGTCGTCGTCTCGCTTTCTCAATCTCCCTCTACACGGTATTTGTCTCACTTTCCCGGTTGCTCTCCGACTCTCTCGCTCAGCCTCTCCTCTCGTCAAAGTCACTCGCGGCCGTTCGAACGAACAGTTTCGTCACTATGTAAGAAACTATTTCAGGGAGTTGGGCAGTGCTTTCGTCAATTTTCACTTTTACCGGCTTCGCTCCCGACGGTTGTAAAATCGCCATAAAAGCTCTCCGTACGCAATTAACGCCCCGGGAAGTTCACGATTTATATTGTTATTGCAACGAGCACGGAGAGCGAGTGGGTACCTACGATACAGTAAAGGGCCGAGTGTGCCACTTGAACACACACAGGCACTCGTAGACATTCACAGAACACACATGGTTACAAAAAGACACACAGAAGGTCACACATAGTTACAAAAAGTCGCACAGAAGGTCACACATCGTTACAAAAAGTCACACAGAAGGTCACACGTAGATGCAGAAGGTCACAAATAGTGATAGATCACAAATAGTGATGGATCACAAATAGAATAGTGATGGATCGCAAATAGTGATGGATCGCAAATAGTGATGGATCGCAAATAGTGATGGATCGCAAATAGTGATGGATCGCAAATAGTGATGGATCACAAATAGTGATAGGTCACACATAGTTACAGAAGGTCACACATAGTTACAGAAGGTCACACATAGTTACAGAAGGTCACACATAGTTACAGAAGGTCACACATAGTGACAGAAAGTCACACAGAAGGTCACACAGTTAGAGAAAGTCACACAGAAGGTCACACAGTTAGAGAAAGTCACACAGAAGGTCACACAGTTAGAGAAAGTCACACAGAAGGTCACACGTATGTAGTTACGGAAAGGCGGACGGAAACTCGCACAAAGAACAGACGGGAGGGCGCGAGCCAAAAAGCCGTCGGTATACTAATAACGACCGGAATGATACCGTTTCTGATCTTAAGTTTCGTCACACGATACGATTCCCCTTTGCTCACCGTAACAATTTACCCAAGATCTCATACTGCCGATTCTCTCTCGTTAATTACTTCGTAATTATCTTCTTGATATCCGACTCTCGAGGCTCAATTTCATTAGGGATTCATCCGGGCGAGTCTTATCCTCGCCAAGAGCGTTGGCTCCACCTCGGAGGCTTTTCCTTCTCCTATATTGTCAACGGCTGCGTGGATGACTCGATGGAAGACGACGACGACGACGACGACCTTGTGGGTTTTCGCTTCCTCAACGTTCCGGTCGTTCTCGTAGTGATTTATCCTCTTCCTCTTCGCGTGGAAACTCGCGGAGTCTCGTTGAATTTCGCCTCTGGTCATAATCAACGAGGACGAGATTGCGTTAGTGTCTTCTCGGGTGCGAGCGTCAACGGGAGAAGGGAAGGCAGAGCGGATCCTCCTTGATGCCGTTGATGCCGCCGCCGCTGCTGCGACAGTCACAGAGATACACTCCGCTGTCGCTCGGTATTTCCGCTCTTACTCACTTTCGCTATCCAACCTCTGGCGACGAGCATCCGGCCACTTGTATATTTTGCTCTTCTAACTTGACGAGCGAGAACTGCGCAAAGAGCAATTTCCCCGTTGATACACAAACGCGAATAGGACGGGGAGGCGAGAAGACACCGAGAGGAAGGGAGACACCATCCGGAGAAGCGCTAAACAGACGTCCCGCGATTTTCACGCTGAAATTCTAGACCTTGGAATAGCCGGACAAAGATGGAAAATGACTCCATGGTCTGGCGTTGGAGTGAAACTCACGGGATTGCAGGAAACGTAGTTAAGTACATCGCCAGGATTGAAGATCATTTTAATGCCCGGTTAAATTGCGTAATTGTGAGTAGCTAGACAGAGAGAGAGCGAACTGTCGAGCGAGAGAGAGAGAGAAACCTAGAAGAGAGGAAAATGGGACGGAGGCCAGAAGTTGGCGCGTCAAGTGCGCCAGTGCGGTCTCGAGGGTTGGAAAAAAGGGGTTGTTCGGGACTCTCCAGCGCGAACGGCAGGCGTCGGGCACCTCATATTTACATGAGAAAGAGTCAGCTGAAGATTTATAAGTGTCATTACACAGAGAGAGAGGGAGAGAGGAGGGGGCGAGGAGGGAGGTTGCGGGACGGTGGAACGAGAGTGGCGTGCACGCCAGAACGGTTCAGTTTCCATCCCTTATACACCATGGGACCGGGCAGAAAGGCACTGAAATAATATATCTCCAACCCTCGTTTCGAACCAGCGATAGTTTGTCTTTTTCACGCCACTTGGCAGTATATCATCTTTTCTTTGGTTCCCTTTTTTTTGGTCGATTCTAATTATTCCCCGTGTTGGCTCTCCAATAAAATTCTCGAGCGAGTCGCATTGGGCGCTGATAGCAGCTTCCCGAAGCCGTTCGAAGAGCTCCGTCGGGTTACGAACAATGCCCGAATGTTACAGCGTAACCCGGGTAGAAATTTTCGAGTGGTACGTCGGGCCCTGATAGAGTCCTGATAAGGCCTTATCAGGCCCTTGTTGTACAACTTGTATTACAACTTATATTAGAACTTTTTCCCGGAAAAAATTCGCTGACTTTTCACTGACCGCTTAAAAATTTTCCATGACCAAACTTGTAAGGACTTATATTCAAAAAAATTAATGATGGACATGAAAACGCATAATTATTATATTAACAGTTAATTGTATATATATTTTTTTTCATAATATTCATTTTTTTCCATCCGACTCTTGCCGAACATGTTATTGAAATTCCGCCATCGGAAAAGTGTCGAGAGTACTTATTGAGCGACCCCTTGGTAGTTTGTGTCTTAGGACGCACTGAAACCTAGCTTACGCGGTTGCAATCTGCATCTGAGCAGAGAAACGATATTTAACGAGTATATTTATTATAAGATTTGGCAATACAATCTGTTTGGACGAAGATTAGAAACAATAATAAGATCATTGACTGAAAGTCAATGATTTGACAATATATATATATATATATATATATATACATATATACATAAAAGAATGAAACTTCTATATTTTTTTATACGTTCGAAACACCGTTTCTAGAAACACCCTTATCAGACCTGATCAGGGCCCGATGTAACGCGTGAAAAATTCTGCTCGGTAAAAAAGTGCAGCGACGATCCGCACCCGGTCCACTCGATGGCAAAAGGACGGTTTGTTTGACCGTCGCGCGGACGAAACAACAGCGAACGCTGTACAACAGGAAAAACCAACCCCCTCCCCGTAACGCGAGAACGTGAGGAATTCTCGTCGCGTCTTATAAACCCGGAGGGCTCCCGTAAACCGACTGCAAGTGACGTGAAGATTGTAAGGGATGAGGTACAGACGAACCAGCGAAATTCGCCTTATATACACAACGGGCCCGAGAGACATACCAGAAGTCTCGCGTCGGTGGTGAGGCACGTAGGCCTTTATAAATTTGGCAAGCGGGAGCGTGACACCGCGAGCGAGTGCGGCGGGGGGAGACGAGAGGGAAAGGATTACAGGGCGAGAGAAAGGGATGAAATGAGGAATAAAAAAGGACGAGAAGGGAAAGGAAGGAAAGCGGAGAGCCGGGTGGGATAGAGGGAGGCGTCTCGTCGCAGGACAGTGAGAAAGCGCGAGAGATTCAACCCCGTGGCCCTCACGTTCTCGAGGATTCACGGCACGTGCTATCTCGCAGGTGCACACCCTCCTCGGCTTCGCCGCCTCGGTGTCGTGTTGTAGGACGCTACGAGGGGGCGGAAGGAGGAAGCCGTGCAGCTGGATGTGTGTGGCTCGCTTCCTCCGCGAGCTCTTCTTCCGCAAGGACTCCGCGCCAGAAGCGTCGGAGTCACGGGGTGAAGCGGCGCTCCCTCGCTCTCCTCGCCGGGTGGAAACCGCCGTGCGGGGGAGGTCTCACTGCTCCTCCCTCCTCGAAACCCGAAGGACAATCGACACTCGAGCCTGCGGTGAAACCGCTTCAACCAACCCTTCTCGAGTGTCCCCGCGACAACTCCGAGGCACGCCGGGACGCCCAACTCCATCTCGTAATTCTCATGATTCTCCAGGTTCGAACACACGCGATGACACGAGCCCCCTTGTAGGGTAGAGCGGGGCAAAATGGGGCAAAGGGGCAAAACGGGGGTTTTGGGCAAAACGTCATTTTTCAATAATTTTTGGATTCCGAATTCGCCCTATCGGATAGATCAGGCTTTTCTGCTCAGTTTTGCTACCTTGTACGATCCAAAAATTATTGGAACATTTAGTTTTGCCCAAAAACCCCATATTGCCCCGTTGCCCCATTTTGGACCGATCTCCCCTACATGGGAGGCTTCGCAATCTTTGAGGCGATCCGAAATAAATTCCGTCGCTAAGGTAAAATGCAATCGACCATCGGGGTTTGAGGCGAATTGTCGGGCTTCTCGTCCGACGGTCCGGCAATGAGCTGGTGAACCGATCCGCTCTGGAAAGGTTCGATGACCCTTGACAAAAATTGATTGCAGTTATTGTTGCACCGAACAGAAGATTTGGTAAGATCAACCTCACAGCTGCGGTCGCGTAAAAGTGGTTGGAATCAATTCAGGCGCATTTAAATAGGCTGCAGCGTTGTTGAAACAATCAAGCTGGTGCGGTTCTTTCAATCGAGTGTAGCAAGTTAGCAGTTATTGCGATTGCAACGTTGGTTCAAAGTAAATATCTCCTTCGCCAACCGCGACCGCAGGGTTTGGTTGAGTCAAAAAAATTTTATTCGATCTTACCACAGCTTTTTCTTGGTCTACCTACCGATCGCCCCATCCTCGTAGTTTTTCAGGATTCCAGGGTTCCGTCCAGGAGTACGATTAATGACGGTAACTGGGACAGCGGAGGAAACTGGGCCGTGTACCTTATACTGAAAAAATATATTACTGACTCAAGTAAAATTTCCTTGCGGGCTGCCAAAGACAAAAAACTTGTTATTCCGATTCTACTTTCAATTCTTACAATTCTATATGACATTGAAACGTCGACGGCAAGACTGTCAAGGTGACGTGTCATCGTTTCAATCCCGTATGGAATTGTTAAAATTGAAAGTAGAATTGAAATAATAATTTTTTTCTTTGGCAGCCCGCAATGAAATTTTACTTGAGTCAGTGATATATTGTTTTCAGTGTAAGTTACACGGCTCAGTTTCCACCGCTGTCCCAGTTACCGCCATTAATCGCAATTTATACCAATAATAAATACATTACACGTTAAACTCGAACGAAACTTGCTGCATGTTGAAGAGCGGTTTATTCTTGATTAGTGTCGCGATACACTGAGAAAAAGAATAGTGACTTCTACTATATAGAATCGTTCCCGGGGGATACGTCTATATAGATAGTTTCTGATAATATATATTCCATTGGTTGAAGTATGCTTATGCTTGCAACCATGATTTTTTGTTATAGTCGTAATTACACAATGTAGACGTTCCCCCTGGGAACTTCTACAGCAGCAACAATACTGACTTTTTTATGGTAAAAAGTCAGTATTGTTGCTTTTACTATGTAATTTTTTCTCAGTGTACGTACGTTTTTAATAAAATGTTCCCTTTAACAATTAAAGATGGCAGAAACTGGGCCGCTTAACTTAGTCGGGTCCCGATCGGCCCCAAACTTGTGACCGTATGCAACACGACACCCTGCCGTCGTTTAAGGGAATACATCACACAACGACTTTTCTACTTTTGGAACTTAAAATCACAAGTGTTATAAAGCAATGAATAAGGTTATTTAAAAGAATTTCTAATGATTTTTTCCCCACATGGATTCCGAGATACATGAACTTAAAATTGTGTCCATTAGCATGAGCTGCATATGGCGCCGCGTGAAAAGCAACAAAAATAACATTACAACATTATTACGGACGCGTTAAAAAAATAAAATCGAGGTGTGCCCATATATTTTTGAAGATATTACGAGTTGAAGGAGCTTCGAACCTGTATATGAATGGATACCTGGGCCTCAATCATTGCTAGCAAAATGTCCCCATCACCCCCCACCATTAAGGAACGGCGATCTGTGACATATTCCCTTAATCAGCTGGCCCTTCGTCGCAGTCAGTAAAATCGTCTTAACGATCCGAATCGGCGCCTGTTTGAGACTCGAACGCGTTCCAGGTTTCTCTCCCTCGTTCCCCCTATTAGCTCGCATTAGTGCCCGAGAAGGAGAGGCGAGGTGAACGGGACGGAGAGAGCCCGGCATAGAAACCGAGCCGCCATCAGGCTCAGGGGATACCGCTGATGGTAGTGGTGAAGTTTGCTTCCGACGTTTCCACTCGCTCTGGAAATTTACCGCTCTCGTACTCCGCCCCTCCCCAACCCCGCGCGAGCGCTACACACTCGATTCAAGAGTCAGGGTAAAATCCACCCCCTCTGGGTATACCATGGCCTCCTCGAAAGTATTCCCGCAGACCTCTCGTCTTCTTGTTCCATACCACGATGAAATATAACGTCGAAGCTGCTCTTCGATTTCACGGAAAGCTCTTTGAAAAAAAAAAAGAAAAACAAACAACATAATAACACACGCCCGAAGGCCGCTCGGCAGCGCACTGGCGCGATCGCAACGCATCCGCGTGTGTTCACGCAGCGATGGAGAATGCAAAAAAAAAAAAAAAAGCACAAGGGATCAGGCAACGAGAGCAATTTTAATCCTACTCGGGCATATTCGAAAGCTCTCTGGGTGATTAAAAATCGGTTCGAATCCGGCTCGACTCTGTGTTATCCTTCGCCAAGTCGAACGGCTCAGTGGACTTTTACGGAACTCCCGGTCAGTGAAAAATGTGTACAGTGTAAAAAAAAAATAACCCTCGTATCACTCGCATGATTTTCACGAGAGGAATCCCCAACAAAGACGACAGCGTTCCAACGTTTCCCGTCTCGTCCCTCATTCTTCACCGGAACTCTCCCGTTTTCCCGGAGCTTTATCCCGCATCTTCCGACGAATGGACCGCACCTGTGTGTGTGTTTTCGCTGGTATTTCGAAAAACCACACCGAAGAACGGGTAAAATAGGAGGCTGAGGCTTTCGGGTCACGGTACGTGGGACCCGGAGGTCTGCGAACAGGATTGTTGCATTATTCGTGGGGCCGCAGCTTTCGAACTTGCGGTGTGCGAGGGGGCCGCACAAACCACCTATCACTCGTGCCTTCCATTTGGGGATGGTTTTGCTCTCGCTCCGCCGCCGGTCGGTCCCGCTCCCTCGCTCCGTTGGCTCCTGAGGGACGGAGAGGGCCTCGACGAGGACGACGAAAGAATTAACTCTCCCCGGAACCGGCTTATACCGGCTGTTGACCGCAGGCCCCTTTGATCCCGATAGCCAAACCTCCGCCGTGACTGCGCCTGAGAGAGATTGAGGCAGTGCCAGCGAACCCGGTCGCCCGCTCAAATTCAGCTCTCATTTTCTCCTCGAAATTCTTGCCGAGCGGCGCTCGTTGCGGAGACATACACGCGAGCGTATGATAAATCGCGACATAAAGGTGCCGAGGAGGCCAAAGGGGTGTCCGAAACGGAGCGGGAACTCCTCGAACTTGTTAATTTTATATATTGTAACGAATATCGTAGCTGATTATTCGTTGAGACACACGGTATTAGTTAAGTTTGACATTAGACGAACGACCGGACGATCGATATAAGATCGATCGTCATGTTAGACAGTCTGGACTGAGACGCCTGACCGAACAGACGTGTGACTGTTCATGCTCGGGATATTTAGATGCGATTCTACTAATAATGTCCGCCCCCAAACTAAATATTCATTATTCATTCGCCCGGTTGTTACAATATTTATTTTTTTTTCATAATATTCCCATTTTTTTTTCATCTTATTCTTGACGGACATGTCATTGAAATTCCGCTATCGGAAAAGTGTCGAGAGTACTTATTGAGCGACCCCTTGGTGGTTTGTGTCTTAGGACGCACTGAAACCTAGGTTACGCGGTTGGAATCTGCATCTGAGCAGAGAAACAATATTTAACGAGTATATTTATTATAAGATTTCGCAACACAATCTGTTTGGACGAAGATTAGAAACAATAATGAGATTATTGACTGATAGTCAATGATTTGACAATATATACATATATATATACATAAAAGAATGTAGGGGAGTGCGGGGCAAAATGGGGCAACGGGGCAAAACGGGGTTTTTGGGCAAAACTAAATTTTCCCATAATTTTTGGATCGGACAAGGTGACAAAATTGGGCAGAAAAGCCTGATGTATCCGATAGGGCGAATTCGGGCATCCAAAAATTATTAGAAAATGACGTTTTGCCCAAAAACCCCGTTTTCCCCCGTTGCCTCATTTTGCCCCGCTCTAACCTACCAGGGACCCCGGTCGCCCGGTCAAATTCGGCCCTCATTTTCTCCTCGAAATTCTTGCCGAGCGGCGCTCGCAGCAGCGACACACACGCGAGCGTACGATAAATCGCGAGATAAAGGTGCTGAGGAGGCCGAAGGGGGGTTCCGAAACGGAGCGGGAACTCCTCGAACTTCCGACGATTTTTCAGCGGCATGAACGCGCGGCGATGCCTCGACGTCGTTGCTTCATTTCCGTCTGTGCGGTCCGGAAGCTAACAGTTCTCTTGTTCGCCCGCATTCCCCCTCACCCGGGGCCGTTTCGCGTTTTCTCTTGGCGGAATCGACGAGACGGAGAGGAAACGAAGGAAGGAGTTTCCGGGCCTCCCGCGGGAGAGCGAGGGATTGTGCGCCAGGAACGGCGTGCCGCGGGCTCGTAATTGAGAGCGCTGCGGAGGGAAACGAAAACAACATTGTCCGGCACGGAAACTCGGTATTATACTGAATACAAATACAACAAAAAAAAAAATGTAAAAAAAGGGAATTAAAATAAAATAAAGTAAATAGAACGAACCGCTTAAGGAGTTTAAATATGCGCTGAAAATTAAGGCTCCCCGTCGTTCCGCTCCGAAACACCGCGGCCACTACCGGTTGCCCGGCTTCTCTCGAAACTTTACCCACTGTGCAACCTCCCGGGGTGCGGCCCTCTGCCACCCTTCTTCTACTCCCCCTGTTGAAAATAAACTCGCCGCGGCCTCCTCGGCCCGCCGGAAAAACCGACTCCCTCTCCACCCCTTTTCACCTTGCTTGAGAAAACGTTGTTCACCGAGGATTTAACATCTCTCGGACTTCCCTGCGGACGGCGAATCCGACGACCCTGTGACGTCCGACGGGAAGTTGTACGGCATTTACGGTACACAGTTCGCTCTTTAGTTTCCGGCGAAACTCTCGAAATAATAAAAATAGGATTTCCGCCCGCCTTCCGCCCTCTTCTTGCGCACCGGCCGACGATCACTTTCGGTCGCTAAGTGAGCACATCAAAGCGACGGCTCTTCCATCTCTTGGCTGTTCGTACTTTTAGAAATTTCGCTGCTGGACCGCGACGGGCTTTTCGGGACGGAGGGAGGTCGGAGGAAGTGACGGGATGATGACATTTTAAAAATTTTTCCGCGACGTCACCTCCTGCTTAAAAGTCAGTTTTTCAAACCGGAAGTGATGCAACGACGAAATTTTTAAAATTTTTTCCGTAACGTCACTTCCGGCTTAAAAGTCAGTCTTTCAAATCGGAAGTGATGGAACGACGAAATTTTTCAATATTTTTTCGCGACGTCACTTCCGGCTTAAAAGTCAATTTTCAAACCGGAAGTGATACAACGACGAAATTTTGCAAATTTTTTCCGTGACGTCACTTGCGGCTTAAAAGTCAGTTTTTCAAACCGGAAGTGATACAATGACGAAATTTTTCAATATTTTTCCGCGACGTCACTTCCAGCTTAAAAGTCAGTTTTCAAACCAGAAGTGATACAACGACGAAATTTTTCAAATTTTTTCCGCGACGTTACATCCAGCTTAGAAGTCAGTTTCTCAAACCGAAAGTGACGCGACGTCGAAATTTTTCAATATTTTTCCGCGACGATCATTTTTGGTCGCTAAGTGATCACATCAAAGCGACGGCTCTTCCATCTCTTGGCTGTTCGTACTTTTAGAAATTTCGCTGCTGGGCCGTGACGCGCTTTTCGGGAGGTCGGAAGGAGAGCGTCGCGCCTCTGGTGTGTCTGGTCAATGCGACACACGTGTGCGTTTGTGCGTTCGGTCAAACGATTGTACGAACGTGGTTTCGGGAACGGCGTGCGTGTGCGGGAATCTGCGCGGCACCGAGCATGAATCTCACTGTCGAGTAACTGTCGGTGCACAGTCGAGCGTAACTGAAGCTCTTGCCTGTGTACGACGGACGCGTTCCTCATACGCGTCTCCATTGACGCGCTGGGTGGCCGTCGGGCTTTGCCACACGAGAGAATTTATCTGTGATAATAATTTCTGCATTATAAAGCCTCGAGATGATACACGACCATCGTTCCCGGCGGGCGACTTTGAGAGTTTATTGTTTTCCGAACTGTCATCCGGCAACGTCTGCATTACGCGATGCATTCCAGAGTAACGTAACTTCCGGTTTGAATAAGTGACTTTTAAGCCGGAAGTGACGTCGCGGAAAAATATTGAAAAATTTCGTCGTCGCGTCACTTCAGGTTTGAAAAACTGACTTTTAATCCGGATGTGACGTCGCGGGAAAATATTGAAAAATGTCATCGTTCCGTCACTTCCGGTTTGAATAACTGACTTTTAAGCCGGAAGTGACGTCGCGGAAAAATATTGAAAAATTTCGTCGTCGCGTCACTTCCGATTTGAAAAACTGACTTTTAAGCCGGAAGTGACGTCGCGGAAAAAAATTGAAAATTTTCATCATCACGTTACTTCTGGTGTGGAAACCTCAGTTTTCAACGGGAAGTTACGTTGCAAGGAAAAATGTTACTCCTGGCTTGAAAATCTCAGTTTTCAACCGAACTTGATGTCGTAAGGGAATACGGGAAAAACGTCACTGCGTGTCGAAAATAAGATTCTCAAACCGTAAGTGACGCACTTCCGGTGTGACCTCACTTCCGGTCGAAAGATGATTTTCAAAACCTGCGCGATGTCCCAATAAATCTTTTCAAATTTTTCTCCCCAACGTCGCTTCCGCTTCAAAAGTGAGAACACCAAACCGGAAGTGACGTTGCAGAGAAACTTAAAAAAATCTCCTCAAAACATGACAGAAACCTTGCGAATTAAGGAACGCAACAACGTGGATGAAAGAAAGTGCGTGCGACGGGTCGCAAGTGTATTCGGAATTCATCCCGAACGTAGCCAGCGACAGAAACGGATGAATAAAGGAACACGCGGAAACCCCCGAGCGAGCTCCGAGCCAAAAAAACAAAACCGAGGTTTTTCACGAAGCTACCGGTTCGAGGTTCGAGCTTACTTCGGCCGGAGTGAGTAAACGGTCATGTTCTTCGTGCCGGCGGTGCCCGGAGTGAGAAGAATGATCTCTGAGAAATCTCGACGAAGCGTGGAGTAAGAGACACTGGCGGAGAACAGGGGCACGAGCGGAGACCGCTCGAGCCGTCAGTAAGATCCACGACTCTTCGGGCTCGCGTCTCTCGCGCGGGCATAGATCTCTCGGTGTCGGAGACGCAGAACTGGCGAGGGGAGCCAAGTGGGCAGGGGGCAAACCGGGGCTCTTTAAACGTACCGGTTAGCGTATTTGCGTCTCCGTTGCACCGCCGTTTCCAGCCCGCCGACGGGCGAGGGAAAGGAGGAAGCAGAAGGGAAAAGCCGAGGACCCGCGAGGGGAAAAGACACCGGCGCCGGGCCCCGCGCCCGCTCTCGCCGGGAATGATGAACGAGGACGCATTTGTAACGGCAGCGTGCCGACGACGTCGGGACTCGGGGAATTCGTGTGAGATACTCCGCGACGGGACCGCGCGCGCCGACTGTCAACCCGGGCTCCCTACCGCGGTGTTCTCCTTATTTTTCCATATCCCGCGAGCGCGAACTCACCCCGCGGCGGAGAGATAAGCGGTTATGAGATTGAACTCGGGGAAAAATGAAGACCCGGAGCGGCGGCTTCTCCGGTACGCGCCGTCGATCTCTCGCGAGGTGAAGAGCGGAGCTTTTTGAGGTAGTCGTTTCGTTATGTCCGACACCACCTGGAGGAGCTCGGGGCTGAATTGGACAGTGGGGCGAAATGGGACGGTCAGGGCAAAAGTCAATTTTTTAATCATTTTTGGATGGAACGTTTTGTCACAACGATACGTTCGGATTTTCAACCTCGTTTTGCCTCACGGATCGTCATCGACACGTTTCGAAAGTTATTGGAAAATTGAGTTTTTTCGAATTATCCCGTTTTGCCCCGCTGTGTCATTTTGGCCCGCTCTTCCGCAAGGATCGAGAGAGGAATGAAAGGGATTGCAAACACTTCTCGATGGAGTAACATGGTGCTGAAAATATTGTTTTTGCGTAATAATAATCCTCAAATGTTATTAACAAGTTAGAGAGAAATGAGAGGGAATTGTGAACACTTCTCGATGGTATAAAAATCTTAAAGAAATCTTAAAGAAATTAAGCATATTAAAGGTGGTGAAAATATTGTTTTTGCATAATAATAATTCTCTCAAATGTTATTAACAATTTGCGTTCTTAAATTCTACCAAATTCCTAGCTCTGTACTGTGTCCAAAAAATTAGTGTCAGAAGTAAATCTGTTTTTTTTTTTTTTAACATTATTCGCACCCCGATTAATCTCGCCGATTTTCGGGCCGTAAATCTCGAACGGTCTCGCTCGCACCCACCGCAGTCTCTCATTGACAATGCACCTTGGGTTTCCTCTCTCACGGCGATTCGGTATGTGACTCCGAATTGGATTGTGTCGTGAGCCAGGTAGCCAAGTCAACGAGCCCGACCGACTCTGTCGTGTCGTCGACACCCGCCTAACGACGTGTGTTCCCTCGATCTTTCGAAACTCCTTCGTCACCTCTACCAGCCGGACACCCGTGCTCGGTCGTTTCAATGCGCCTTCGCCCTTCCCACTTAAGGTAGTCATTTCGTTTTGTCTGACACCGCCTAAGTTTGAGAGAGGAATAAGTGCGAATTGCAAACTCTTCCCGATCGGATAAAAACCTGAAAAAACAATAAACATAATAGCCGTGCTACTTAGGATTTGTTTTTTCGGAATTCTTTCTCATACGCTATGAACGCCGAAATCTCGACAATATAGCATATGGAAGTGATTTAGAATTTTCGGATTCCACTCCCATACGAATGAATTCCAAAATCTCGAGAATATAGCATATGGAAGTGATTCATGATTTTTCCAATTCCACTCCCACACACTATGAATTCCGAAATCTCGACAATATAGCATATGGAAGTGATTCATGATTTTTCCAATTCCACTCCCACACACTATGAATTCCGAAATCTCGACAATATAGCATATGTGAGTGATTTATGATTTTCGGATTTTACTCCCGAGCTATTTGGGATTTGGTTTTTTTCGCCAAGAATTGTCACGTGTAATTCTGATCGATTCCGGAGCTTAAAATCGTAACGACACCGACCACTACGGTACTATTCATTGTTTAAAATTTTTCCTGGGCATCCAATGAAGGAAATAGCCGGACGATTATAGCTGTACGAAAGTTCACGAGGTTGCGCGAGAGATTGAACGTATCGCAAATGACGATAGTTCGACCTCGTAAAAAATAGCACTCGTAACCTCAAGCAAGGAGGACACCCACTTGCCTTATAAAAGTGGAAGTTATTTTTTTATTATAGAAAAAAGGGGCATTCAACCGCGAGGGAACAAACCCGATGACGCCTTTCGGCGCTTCCCCCCCCCCCCCCCGTAACCTTTCACTCGCATCGGGGCCAGCATTGCACACGGAGATACCGCGTATCGGAAGCGTCATCGAGGAGAGCCTCTTTCGTCGAAGCGGATGCGATTTCGGGATATCGGGGCTAATGGACCAGGTTGCACCAGCAGGGGCAAAGCGGAATGGCTCTCGCGCCTGTGCCAAGTTTAGCGAGCCGGAATCCGGCCCCGCATACATCGAGGGGGGCTACCGAAATAAATGCTAATCACAAATCTTAATCAGCGGATCCTCGTTTCTATTTATGAATCGGCGAGTCGGGCGAGAGTGCGGCACGCTTCGGACGCGTTGCGTCTTTTCGAGCCGACGTGCCAAATCGCTAGTTTCCAATCCGTGCAGGTGACTCTGGATCGACATTTTATTTATTCGTTCCCGTTCGTAAGAGATCACGGAAATTTCACTATTTTTGGGTGTCAGATTTTCGTTTATTGTTGTGATGCTTTCGTCGATCCGACGAGCCGGATCGCGAGCTTCTGATCTGTGCCGGTCACGCGGTGTCGAATCATTTTTTGTCTGGTTCAAAAGAGGGACGAAGAAGGAGAACCGTATAGGTGATTTGGGACCGAAACATTTCTTTCGTCCCAAAGAGGCCACGGAAATTTAATTGTTTTTGGATTGGCAAATTTCATTTTTTTATTAATATACATTTTTTTTTCGATGCGACGAGCTTTTGCTGTTCCCCTACTTTATCATCCTCTTCTTGAAGTAAACGGCGAAGAAGGAGAATCGTGTAGGTGACTTGGGACCGAAACATTTTTTTCCGTCCCAAAGAGATAACGGAAATTTAAATATTTTTGGGTTAGCAAATTTCACTTTTTTTATTATTATTAATTTTTTTTCGATACGACGAGCTTTTGCTCTTCCCCCTTTGTCAGCCTCTTCGCGAAGTAAACGTCGAAGAAGGAGAACCGTGTATGTGACTAGGGATCGAAACATTTTTTCCGTCCCAAAGAGATCACGGAAATTTAATTATTTCTCGGTTGGCAAATTTCATTTTTTTATTATTATTATTTTTTTTTTTCGAATCGACGAACTTTCGCTCGACCTTGGATGGAGCACAGAGCAGTTTGGGACAGAGCCGAGGGGAGGATGCTGAGGTTGAGAACCGCTCTGGTGCAATTCGACTGGCCGTTATAGATAGCCGACGGACCTCGAATCCTCTGGTTCTCGGTTGCACAAGTGTGCCTCTGGCTGGCATAGTCTCGTCCGACGTACGTACCGGGGCAGTTGCCCACGTACGTACGTCCCCCTCTTCCTCTTGGGCCCCCCCCCCCCCCCCGCTATCAGCCTCTTCTGCCCACCGCGACAGAAGAGGACGATGACGAAGGGAACGACGAAGAAGGAGATGAAGAACGACGAAGAACACGACAACTAACTCCCGACCCGACGAGCAAGCGCATTAAGCCTGACTACGCGTTCTAATTATAATCGAGGCTATGTTCGGAGTCTAGTGACGATATACTTTTTGGCATTGACAGTCCTCAACACACTACCGAAGTAGGCTGCATAGAGCGGCCATTAAATCGGAACGCGCCACGCTTAGGACGTGGCCGAAGAAGTCTTGCCGCTTTTCTTTCGGTCTGAAGAAAATTCATAGATTGTAGAAAACAAAAAATGTACAAATTTGTAAAAAAAAATTATGTATTACTAAAAAGTTAAACTCCTGAAATATTTTGCATTCGGACTTTGGGATTATTTTCAATACTTTGAGGAAACTGTCGCGGATAAGCATTAGTGGAAGATTTTTAATAAAATTGTTGGTTCAGAAGAAAAATAAGTAAAATACTTGTTTTTGTCGTTTTACCTAAAAAAAAAAAAAAACCCCTACCGAAGTGGGCTGCATAGGGCGGCGATGAAATCGGAACGCGTTTAGAATGGGTCCGAAGACAATCCATAGATTGTAGACAATAAAAAAGTACAAATGGGTATTTTATTTAAAATATAAAATATTATGAAAAAAAGTTTATTACTAAAAAATTAAACTCCTGAAATATTTTACATTCGGACTTGGGGATTTTTTTACACTTTAACGAAACCGTCGCGAACAATAATTAGTGGGAGATTTTCGACCAAATTGTTGGTCACCAAGAGGAATGAATAAATATCCCTCATTTTATTTTTTCGTTTTACCTGAAACCGTTGGACCGACCCTTCCCCCTCAAGTTTATAAATATTCCCCGAAGCTCACATAAAATCGATCTCGCCGCAGAACGAGACTGCTCCGGCGAGACGGTCTCTCGACAACGAGCGATCGTAATTCGCATCGTCGCTGACGTCATCGATACGTCGAATTCATCGTTGAACCCGGTGCCGGGTTAATGGGGGTTAACTGGCAACTGCGCTTATTTGCGCACGAGACGAGACTCCGTTCCATCTCGACGATTCTTCGCAGGAAAAACGTTTGTCGTTCTCGTCTGAAATGCAAAGTAATAGTCGAACGTTACTCCCTCCCGTATTTCTTTTTTCATTTTTTTTCCCTTACGATCCATCGTGCATAACGCAATTATACTTGGCGGTTCATACTCGCTGGAAAAAGAATATTAAAAAAAAATGGAATCAGTCTGCCAATCGGGGATAGCGCGGCGGTGGTTCGCCAGAGGGGGGCAGGGCGGGCGGCCGAGGGAACAGGGTTGAAACCAACTGCGCCCCCGGAATCGGATTAAGAAATCGAGCTGGGATATTGCATTTTTGATCGCCGTAGCGTTGGCTGGCCCGGACGCCCACAGCTTTTTCCTCCTCTTTCCCTCTGCGGAACTTTCGCGCGAACCTTTCGACCTCCCCCCCCCCCCTGGGCCGGCCCACCTCCGAGCCCCCCTCAAGCTTCGCCGAGCTTTCCTATTGGACTGAATTATTAAATTCAATTTTTCGAGTAGTGAGAGATTTGAATTATTGAGCCAACTGACTCTCTCTCTATCTTTTTCGCATTCTCATCTCGATTCTCTTCGTTGC
>JAPYZC010005225.1:0-25398 GCA_030522665.1 Ichneumoninae sp. A BG-2022a | reverse complement strand
GTTTCACGGCGAATCATAGTAAGGAGCCAGCTGTAAACACTCGTGATCGGAAAGCATTTTTCTGTGTATTTCATGATTACTAACGGTAAGTTTTCATCACTACGGATATAAAAACGTTTGATCTTTAGTATGTCAAGTAATTTTCGTGGTATAATTTTATATGTTTGAAGAAAGGAAAACTGTAATTTAAAGCCATATGGATATATTTGTACGAGTGTTCATTCAATGGAGAAAGTGTTCAGTCATTGGGGTTTTCGGCACCGCGGTAATTTTTGTTAATTTTTTATAAATGCATAAAATTTGGTCACTTAAAAAAAATCGTATGCAATATTTAATTCGTTTCTGAATAAACAGTACGTGTTTTATATATTTTTATATAAATGATAAACGATTCTAAGGCCAAAAAGCCTGACATGCGCCTTACGTGTTCATTCAATGGGTAATTCACCCTACATCCAGATTTTTAAAACCGTTTTGCCCCACGTACCACCATCGCCACCATTTCAAAGTTATTGGAGAATTGCGTTTTATCTCATTATCCCGTTTTGCCCCGGTGTGCCATTTTGCTCCGCTCTCCCCTACGTATATACGTACATACGTATACATACGTACATACGTACATACGTACATACGTACATACGTACATACGTACATACGTACATACGTACATACGTACATACGTACATACGTACATACGTACATACGCACATACGTACATACATGCACACATGCACTTACGTAAAACTATAACATACCTTCGTCTACGTACGCAGCATCGCGGTAAGCAATTCCATAAATAATACCGTCGAACGTGTTAGTGGAGTAGTTCCTGAATGCAAAGTACTCCAACCCTCCGATATTCGCGGGGAGTTCGACACGCGCGTACACACACGCGGCGATAATACACGCGTTGCGTGCGTCGCGGAAGTATCTGCTTACTTAGAGCTGCCCGCAGCTTCGATATCTTCTGCAGCCGTAACGTCTCGGTACGTTCCTCGCGGTAAAACGTGCACGCTATTTTAACGTGTACGCTAAATACATGTGTGCGTATCGACGGCGTATCAAAGGGGAGCGATTTCCGCTTTATGGCCTATGGTTCGAAGCCCTTTTCGTTCTCGGACGGGGTTGCAGTTGTGGGAGTGCGCACTCGGGCTGATTGTGCTTGTGTGCAGTGCGGGAGAGGACTTCGGGCGAGCGAGCGAGCGCTGAACTGGGTCGGCCGATGTCCTCAGGATCGCTGAACGGCTCACTCACAGCCCCGGAGAGAAAGTGTTCTCCACGTTACCCCGCAGTGTGTGTTCGTGCACGCCGAGCGATGAGAGCCCTGTGCGCGCTCGCTGGACGGTATACGACTCTCCCACACTATTTTATATTCGGTACGAGAGATCACGCGCTATCGCCCCACGCGGCTTTTGCGGACGTTGAGGAACCGAGTCCTGCGATGTCTGCATGGCGTTTTTAAAGGCTTACATCCAGAAAAATAATTCAGATAACCGCCACCGTTTATTTTGTTTAAGCAAAATATTTATTTGATTAAAATAAATATTTGTTTAATTAAAATAAATATTGTTTTGACTTAAATAAATATTTGTTTGATTTAAATAAATATTTTTTTTATTTAAATAAATATTTTTTTTATTTAAATAAATATTTTTTTAATGTAAATAAATATTTGTTTGATTTAAATAAATATTTATTTGAATCAAAAAAATATTTTACTTAAACCAAATAAGGGGTGGCCGTCAAATTTTTTTTTCTGGGTGTAACAGCGATTTTGCGGGTGGTCGGATTTTCGTTGGCATCCGTGCATTGATATTGCGGGAGAATTATAATAAAGTTAGAGGCATGCAGAGCTCGAGTTTGCGAGAGGTCTCGTGGTTCAAAGTTTGTTCGGCGGCGGATCCAGTCGCGGTCTCGGGAGAGAGTCGACGGGGCAGAGCAGGAGGAAGAACACCCGCCGCCGTAGGACATATCGTCGCGAGAGACGTTAATTATTACCAAGTTGGAGAGACGGAACTCGTTGAAGAACGTGACCCATACTTTGCACAAGAGGTTATCGTCCCGGGGCTGAAAAGAATTCTAGCACGCTTCAGCACCTCCCTGTGAGTCTATTCCGTTAACAGTCGTGAGATCGGGAGCAGAAACTAATTATTGAAAATTATGAACAATTTACGAGACTGAAAATCGTCAAGAGCCCAACTTCTGGGAATCGGACATTGGGGACCAAATTTTTGGCATTGGAGCAGTCTATGCTGTACAAAATATTTGGGTGGGATGGATTAATATAGGACCGGATGTGCCGAAGACAGTTTCAATTGGAAACGTGCAATGACCGTCATTTTTCGTTGACGTCAACTGACACAAAAATCCCCATCGAATGATCGTCATTTCGAAATTTCTCAAATTTATCATGTGTAATGCCGATCATTTTCACAAAACGTCAAAAATATGGTCACACTATCTATATATAGTGTAACACTAGTTGTACGATGACCGTAATTTTTTTGTCACAAATTCCGTCACGTTTTTAAAGGCAAAAGCATGAATCTGAATAATCGAAATTCCATTAAAATCAACGTAAATTTTACATTGTTTGATTCTTTTGTATTGCTATCAGTGTGAATAACACGGTAAACATCTCTTACGATTAATAAACCATGGGAAAGTTTAGGTTTAAATAATATAATTTTTCTACGCCGGTTCGCGTTGGAAATTGGCGTCGATGACGTATTTGCCGTTTTGTTCATCAAGCAGTGGTGACGCTATTTTTTGGTCATTTTTTGGTCGGTCATGTGTCGATCACGTGACGGTCACAGAACCAAAAAATTACCGATCATAAATTCGGTGCACATTTCTAGTTTCAATTGCTTCAATTCTACTTGTTCGTATGATAGCGATTAATTTTATGGATTCGTACCAGCGTTAAATTTGTATGATCAAAGGGCGTCGAACGCGACGAACTCGATGGTTTCCATTTAACCAGCGTTTACGTCCAAAAGTGTTTTTTTCCTGGCTAACCGCAATGTTTCGGAATTCACTTGTGCGCTCGTACGGGCCTGGACGATGTTTGCCGGTCGCGGTGGAGCCGAGTGTTAGCATGGCGGGCAGAAACTTCAAAGAATCTCGGAACCGCGACAAGCTCGTATAACCAGCAGTCCCTGCTTACGACTTTAACCGCGCGACGTCCTCAAAGGCCCGTGCACCGTGGTGCACGAGTCTCCCTACCTAAAAAGTAGGTGAAACACACTGGCCGACGCGCGGGCACGACGAGGGCCGCGAGAGTTCCCCGGGAGGGCATACAAACTGCGCGCCGGTGCGCGCATCGACCGACGCGAGGGAACTTAATTGGCGCCTTACGGACATCCTCCGTAAATTATCGGGATCCCGCAAAAGCTCCTTTTACGTTACGTAAAGCGAAAACTACAGTCCGCTGGCGAACTAGGAACGCGCGTGTTTTCTGCCATCGAACGGCGTTGACGTCGTTCGATGTTACCCGCAGCATCTCTTACCCGCATGGAATTATGTCTGGCGCCTCACTGGGTTGTTACATCATCGTCAAATCTGTCAGGGCAAGTTTTCATTATCCGCTCGATTTCAACACGATATTAAAGTAGCGATCGTAATTCCATTCTATTGGAGATTGATGAGTCGATAAAACTGACCAAACACAACAATCGCTTAAAAAATCGGCCGCTAAGTAGAGGCCGATTTTTTAAGCGATCATTTTAAGCAAGTGCTTTAAGCACCAAGATCAAAAGTTTGAACTGCATCCTTGACACCCGATCAAGGTAGTCTGAATTCTCCACGTAATTTTTCCTTCGATTGAAGCCTTAACTTCTGACGAAAACTTCAAGCACCAAGATTATATATATATTAAAGTAGCCATTGTAATTCTATTTTACTTGAGATTGATGAGTCGATAAAACTGACCGAACACAAAAATCGCCTAAAAAATCGGTCGCCAAGTACGGTCTATTTTTTAAACGATTGCTTTAAGCAACTGCTTTAAGCACCAAGATCCAAAGTTTGAACCACATACCAAGGACCCGACACTCGATCAAGGTAGTCTGAACTCTCAACGAAATTTTTCCTTCGGGTGAAGCGTACACTTCACTTCTGGCGAAAACTTCAAGCACCAAGATCCAAAGTTTGAACTTCACACCAAGAACCTGACACCCGCTCTAAGTAGTCCGAGCACCCCAGGTAATTTTTCTATCGCGTGAAGCCACTTCACCCGTCACGAAAAATGTAATCAATGTCGGCTTGAAACCACGGATAGCTGAGGAAAAAGAAAATTGTCTTTCACTACATCAACGAATTCCTTGTGGGCAGACAATTGTCTTTCCTCCGCTGTTTCTGACCTTAAAGAAACATTCATTAAAGGTTCCGTTACCGACGTTGGTAATTCAAGTAACCTTAAACCCAATACCCACTATTACTTCTAATTTGTGAATGGAGCTCTCGTATTGCGGATTTCCAAGCGACTCACACGCAACTGGTGATTCCTCCACCCATCCTGTCCAATACAAGGCAGTTACCGAAAGCCCCCAAGCATCCCGCACTGCAATTGGTTACTGGCACTTTGACAGTCCCGTGTAACTCCGTTGCAGGGTGGACTGCGGCCGCGAATGGATTGCACATAGGTAGCCAAGACGCACCGAGCCGAGATATCGTTGGATATGTAACCGGTGGCCTTCCGACGCAGAATCGAATGTGATACCGATGCGAGTGTGACAGCATGCATAGCTGCGTGCGCGCACCGACAACCACCCCACGTCTCGTTGATCGGCTCTGCTCGTGACGTGTTTCCCGAAATGCCACAGGAAGCAAGCGGCACCGCGCTGCCATTGTAACTCCGCTACAGCATGGGTTTCTTGCCTCGGGCATCCTTGACGTCGGGAAGCTATACCTCACCGTCTCTACCTACGGTTCAACGCTGTGGATCGCTGCCTCCGTCCAAGCTTCGATGTAGCCGGACGAGCGTCAGTCTATGATCTCTCCTACGCCAGGAACATGAATTCTATCAATCTCCCACGAGTAGCCAACTGTTCATGTAAGTTCATGTACCACGTGTATCGGTGCATCACAGGCTGAATGTAGCTCGTTGGTACCGCGTGGTAGTTATGCTGCGTGGGCGCCTACCAGGCAGGTGGATTGCTGCCCGGGGGCAACAAAAGCAAGTGCGTTTCAAAAATCTTACCGACATACTTTTCCGTATGTGTTCTCGCTGCTAATCCGCTGACCGGATGGCGTTATTGCTCTACAGCAGAGCTGGGCAAAAAGTACTTAAAGTACTCGATACGTAGTAGGGGAGACCGGGGACAAAAGTAACACAGGTCAATTGTAACGAGCGGCTGCGCAACGCTGCGCATGATCGGACGCATCAGATATGAAGTGAGGAACATTATAGACATCACCTTATGGCCATGCAATCACCTCATAGCTGAGTTTTCGAAAATACCAATTCGCCGAAACCAAATGTGATTCGCGAGTGCAGAAGTGATTTTTCAGGCTGCGCGGATCGCGTCAGCTAGGCAACACAATACTAAATATTAGTGCAAACAAGCACAAGGAACTGAAAGTTACATTTTTGCAGAACATTTTGATCGTTGAGGCGATCCGTTTCAGATTGTTGTTAACCGATGCCACAATAACTTTGCTAATAATCATGTGTGGGGTCGATTGTAACCGTCGATCCGGGTCAATTGTACCAGCAAAAATTGATTTCTTCCAATACCAATACCAATACCAATACCAGTATATTTGATTTATTTTATTCTTACATTCTAAGCCATCAGTGATGATTTATACACTTACAATTTATAACCAACCAATTGTAGAATATAACATTTATAGAAGGGCTGTATAGTTAGGCCGGCGAAAGTGGCTTAGCCGGCAAATAATTTTTTTTTTAATTTAAATTTAAATTTAAGTTTTTCTGTGCTAATGCACCCCCGTTCTATTTCTTAATAACGGTCGGCGAAGGATTTCGTTGACGCAGGAGGATGTTACAAATGACCCCACTACCCGTTACAATTGACCCCACCGCGGCCCAAATTCTTACCCAATTTCGTCTATGTTTAAAGGGACGGTGTTCGCAATTCTGTGCATATTTCTGCTTGAAATTTTTTAACTATATACCTAAGACTAGGTTAATGGTACACCATTGGATGTCGAAGCGTTAGACTCTCGGGTTTGTTGGTAAAAAAATTAAAACGGATTTTTGTTACTTTTGTCCCCGGTCTCCTCTATCCAATACTTTAAGTACGCGGTACCATAAGTACTAAATACTTCGAGTACTGTACTCAACTTTGTTTTAGAATGATGTTTAAGAATATATTGCCGGTACTCAAAGTGCTAGGCACTTGAAATACCAAGTACTTTAAGTACTTTGCCCGGCTCTGCACTAAAGTCAAGAGGGACTAGTCGTCACAGACGATTGCCCGGTTCCCCATGAATAGCTTCCAGCCTCTTGCAACGACCAATCAACCGGCGACAAAATCAGCAAAAACACTTCCACGTCACCTTTTTCAGTCGTCCCTCAAATGAGAGACAAATCGCCGAAGCGCGACTCACGTAATCCTAATGATCGTCACGTGTGCGCCAAGTTCAATCACTCCCGTCCACTTGAGCGGAGCGGAAGTAGCCGCACATAGGTGGACGATCAACGATCGCTCATCGGAGAACCACCGGCGCACTCCGCGAGATCCCTCATTGCCAACGCGGATGTGAACCCGCAGAATTTTATATGCCGGACATAATAATGGATAGTGGAGTACGGGAGTGCTTCTCTCCGTCTCGCGAACGGGTGAGAGTCCAGCGGCGCGTTCCGAGCGTTTGTTTGTGTACGGTCAGGGAGCCTGGCTTGGAAGCATGTGCGGTGATTGCCGTAACCATCGGGCACGCCTGCCTACTCTCCTGACTGCGCACGGCTGTTCTCTCTTTCCCGTGCCATCGACTCTGGCCCGTTCTCTCCCGCTGCCAGGTGAAAAGAGAACGACGAGTCGGACTCTTCCCTCCGATGTTAACCAGCCGTTTCTCTCTTCATCCTCACCGGGCGACCCTCGCTTCGTCCTTCCGACCGCGGGAGAGGCCCTGCCTATCGTCCGTATCTTTCGTCCGGCAATGCACCGAATACCCCTGCACTTTGCCGTCTCTCACCCGGTGCATTGCATTGCACTCTCCGGTGCACTGCTAGTCGCTGGCTGCTCCCGCTGCCGCTGCGCCTCTATCACCTATCCGAACGTGTACAGTACACAACCGCGTTTCTCCGTTTCGAGGGAGCCAATCCAATTAGGCACGACCGCGCATTTCCGACACCCCACTACCTGCCCAAGTACCTGCCCACCGTCCCTTTCCACACCCAGAAAAAAAAAATTATTTCGCGGCCACCGATTATTTGGTTTAAGTAAAATATTGATTTTATTTAAATAAATATTTATTTTTATTAAGTAAATAGTTACTTAAATGAAATAAATATTTATTTAACTCAAATAAATATGTTACTTAAACCAAATAAATGGTGGCCGTCAAATAAATTTTTTTTCTGGGTGCATACGCAAAAATTGTCGAAATTACAGCAGCGACGATTTAATTCGCAGGTAGCAAAAGGGAAGGAGTCGTTTGTTTCCCCACCAAGCAGGTAACGGACCTTGAGAAGGGTCCGAATTGGACTTACGCGGTCGTCATTTTCGGAAATACGCGGTCGTTCGGAATTATGTGGTTGGGAGAAACGCGGTCGTGTACTGTACGTTGAATTCGCAGCCGCGTGGACAGTGGTTCTCTGCTTCCCTCCGCCTATCCAATCCCGTACCTCTCTCGGTACTCGTTAAGTATTCCGCCGGAGGTTCAATGCGATTAGTGAATTATAATTGGCTCTATCGATCATCCCAGTATGCCGTGTTTCTCCACTCTCCTCAGCCTGTCCCAACCTATTCCTCCCTCTCTATCCACCTCGCTGGGGACCCTCGACGTTCCTCTGTGAGAACCGGAAAAGGATGAAGATACCGGCGACGCACACCAGTCGAAAGGCTGATTGGTGTATACCGATGCGCATAGCCGACGACCAGCTCCGGGCACCACCGCAACAGTTCCTTTCAATCCTCGAAGAAATAATCGAGATCGTTCAATATACATAAGAGCCGGCTAAAGCTTGTTATTTGTATTTTATTGAACAGGTGGATTTTAATGATTTTGTGTTTATGTGTGTGTGTGTGTGTATTTAAAATAGCGGGGTTTATGCCGTGCAATCTGTCGTACCGGGCGAGTGAGGTCACACGCGGTGTGTGTACGAAACGACGAAAAATTTATATTCTCCAGTCACGTAGAGCTTAAACGTGTGGCGGCGAGTATGAAATCACACCGGGGATAATCCTCGGATAGGATTCACCATCACTTTGGGATCGCATAAACGCGTGGTAATTAGGTACGTCGGTGCACAAGGGAACTCCGGGCCGGCGATACGTACGCGCGCGCGTCTGCATTCAGCCGTGTGATGCATACGAGGGGGTACCTGAGATGGTGAATGATGGACCGGCGGCGAATCGTAGTTACCCCGTGCCGATAGCGTGTAATCGATGTAACGTATCTGGTATACGTACGGGCGCACGCGGCACGAGGAAGAAATAAAGTCCGCGCACTGCTGACGCCGCAGAACGGGGAAACGCAGACGTTTAACGTGACGAACGTGGCTAATATCGATGGGAGAAAATTGGAAAAATTTTGCTTGGGTGATGTTTTTTTTTTTATTTTTTTTTTTATGTTGGGTCATGTGTGGGGAAGATAAGTGGTGCGTGCCAGGAGGCCAACGTTGGGAAGCCTTCGATCGACTCTATCGACATGCAAATCAGCCGGCCGGGGCACAGGGTTCAGATGAGACACGAGGGTTCGATGCAATACGAACCGAGCGATCTTATCCTCTTAAAGGGACTTGGATGGTCATTTTTTTGTTTAACTTAATTTGTGTTTTTTTGCAATTTTTTCATGTTTTATTTTTCGAACTAGGGTGTGAAAGTGGTGGATCCTTTATTTACGTGCTAGTGAGCATGGTCCATATTCACGACATTTGCCCTATATTTCATCCAGCGTGTGATCGATGACTGGTAGGGCAGAGGACAGGCTAAAACGGACCAGACGCAGAAAAAAAATTTATTTGACCTCCACCGTTTATTAAGATTAAGTAAAATATTTATTTGATTATTTAAATTAAGTAAATAGTTACTTAAATGAAATAAATATTTATTTAAATTAAGTAAATAGTTACTTAAATGAAATAAATATTTATTTAAATTAAGTAATTAGTTACTTAAATGAAACAAATATTTATTTAAATCAAATAAATATTTTACTTAGGGTAAAAGTGGTGAATATGACCCACCTCGATTAACACATAAATCAATTATATATGGACCAGGCCATATTCCCCACTTTTACCCTAATCGTAACAAACGGTGGCCGTCAAATAAATTTTTTTTCTGGGTGCATAATTAACAATTTTTCTCGGGCCATATAAAAAAGCCCCATCTCAAGTGGTCCATTTTGCCCCGCTCTCACCGATTTGCAAGCGGTTCATTAAAACCAACAAAAATCTCGGGCACAGTCGATAAATGGAGCTCCCGACGTGCTCTCGAGCTCTTATAATCCCCGGGGTAACGCAAGAAGCCTGAATCGTGCCGTTTCAGGCACGTCGATCACGTTCGACACAATCATCGTCATTGATCATCGCGACCGACTCCGTTTTCATAGCTCGACCGCGCGTCGAACGCGGGACCGAGGCTAATTGCCGTGGCGAGATCCACCGTCAAAGATTCCCCAGGTAGAAAGAAAAAAAAAAAAAAGTAAAAAAAATATATGCTCTCCATGGATTTCTCTCGAACGTTTATTGCTCAAGATTCGTTAGATTCAAAAGCGAGCATCGTACCGCAAATGGCGAGAGTTGTCATCGAATGAATTCAATCCCGCGCGAATCGCGTGGACTACCTTATTACGTGAGTCCTTTTCTGGAACACTTTGGATCGAGAGCCACCGCAGCATCCACAGTTCTATGGACCAAAGGCGACCGGAGAGACCGAGGAGAGGAGGCTGAATGGGGTTGGTTCGATGAGACTATCGTCCCATTTTCATCATCATGATCATCTTCATCGCCATCGTCTTCCAGCAACAGACTTTGTCGTTAAACTAAGATAAAAGATTTATTTAACATCCACCGTTTATTAAGATTAAAAAAATTATATTTATGTGATTTAAATAAATATTTATTTTTATTCAGTAAATAGTTACTTAAATGAAATAAATATTTATTTAAATCAAATTAATATTTTACTTAATCTTAACAAACGGTGGCCGTCAAATAAATTATTTTTGTGGGTGCACTGGTAAAAAAATACGGTTGAATCAACTAAGATTCGGGCAGGGACGTTCAACTAAATATTTTGTTGGTACAGCTAAAAAATTTGTTAGTTCAACAATTTATTGGGTGATTCCACCAAAATATTTTGAAGTAATTAAAATATTTTGTTCGGCCAAGTAATTAATAATTTGAACGTCCCTGCCCAAATCTTAGTTGATTCAACCGTATTTTTTTATCAGTGTAAAGGGAGCCCGGTCGGGAATAGGGACATCTACCTTATAATGTATAATGAAGACGCCATTATTTCCTCGTTACGGAGCGTGCAAACTCGGGCGTTGGATCTCGCGAGGCTCCACCGATAGTTCACGATCCTGGAAGTGCCGCTGATGCGGCCCGGCTCGGTATCGTTAGGCGTGAGCCGACGAAGGAGGCGAGGTCGTCGTTCCTCGGACGAGCTCTCAGCGGGCTCGGTGCCGCTTTAACCGTTGGGCTCAAATAGAGCAAGGTGCCGCGGCGCAGGGGGCCAACTGGTCCACGGTGTTTCAAGGGCAGAGAACGGGGTCCCCCTGGTGCTCGTGGCTGTTGCACTCACGTGCGCCGCGCCTCGGTACCGGGACCGGGCGTGCTTCCCTCGGCTTCCTTCATCCTCGCTGCCCGCTCCTATGTGCTCTTTCATCCACACCATACAACGCGTATAATAGACAGTACGCCGCAGCGGCAGCTCGCTTCTTCCATCGGAGTCACGAGAGAAGAGAGACGCCTCTGCCGCCCGAGAAGATGAGCCACTTAGTATTCCCGCTGCGGATGTAACGCCGTAACGGCCTAAACAGCAGGGTTCAAACTACCCGCTTTTGCTACAGTCGTGGACGCGTGAACTCTCGAAAGACCCGCGACAAAATAGCCTAGATGCGCACGTGAGGGAACATGGAGTACGAGAAAAAATTCTAAAATCGCGAGAGAAATCTCGTCTGCGCGGATATGAGCTTTTGGGATGATCTCGCGCAGCGGCTCATTTGGCGAGGGATTTATTAGGCATATTGATTCTTAAGGATCCGCAGATTGGGATTATTAGCGTTCAGTTGCGCACGCTGGGACTATTGCTCTAAAGTCAAGAGGGACAATGCTTGTCGTTGCAGACTATTGCACACATAAATAAAATATTTATTTGATTTAGATAAATATTTATTTCGTTTGAGTAACTATTTACTTAATTTAAATAAATATTTCCCTTAATCTTAATATACGGTGGACGTAAAATAAATTTTTTGTGGGTGTGCGCGGTTCCCCATGAATACACTGAAAATATATATTAATGATTCAAGTAAAATTTGCTTGCGGACTGCCAAAGAAAACAAAATATTGTTTCAATTTGACTTTCAATTCGTACAATTTCATACCGGATTGAAACGATAACACGTTGCCTTGACAATCTTGCTGTCGTTGTTTTAATATCATATAGAATTGTAAGAATTGAAAGTAGAATTGGAACAAACATTTTTTCTTCGGCAGGATCCGAAGATTGGGAATATTAGCGTTCAGTTACGCACACTATCACTATTGCTCTAAAGTTAAAAGAAACAGTGGTAGTAGTTAGAGACGATTGCGCGATTCCCCATGAGTACACTGAAAAAAAATCGCTTGCGAGCTGCCGAAATAAAATGTTTGTTTCAATTCTACTTTCAATTCTTACAATTCCATATGATATTGAAACAACAACGGCTAGATTGTCAAGGTGACATGTTATCGTTTCAATATGGTATGAAATTGTACGAGTTCACAGTAGAATTAAACAAACTTTTTTATTTCTTTAACAGCTCGCAAGCAAATTTTACTTGATCAATGATATTTTTTTTCAGTGTAGCTTCCAGCCTCGTGTAACAACCAGTCAATGGCAAAATCAGCCAACGACAAAATCAACAAAACCACTTCCATGTCGTGTTTCTCTGTTGTTTTTCAAATGAAACCTCGTCTTCGAAAAGCGCAGACGTGATCTTTTGGGATGATCTTGCTCAGCGGCTCATCCGGCGAGTGATTCATTACGCAAATTGATTCTTAAGGATCCGAAGATTGGGAATATTAGCGTTGAGTTACGCACACGATGGGCTCCTCGGTATTATTCTGACTGCGTAGAGGCATCAATTTTCGTGCGGGCCTTAAAGTGTATCGGTATCGCGTGGTGGCATCGCGTTGGTACGCAGCATCCTTCCTCCCCGAGGACCGTTCCACTCCGGCCGGGCGTTCGTGCCGGTTAATTCGTCGCCCGGAGCGTCCCGCCGGTTTGCTCTCGTCCCGCGTGTAAAATCGGACCGCCGGCCGCGTGCGACTGAGAGCCCGTGCAGAGGAGGCGACGGCGAAATGCTGTGTCCCTGGTCCAAGAGCGAGAGGAGGGCGCCTCTCCCGATAGATTATTAATTTACACGTCGAGAGTACCCACGACTTGGAGGGTGCTTGACGAAGATGAAACGGCGCGAGAAGATGCGTGAGGAGGAAAAAAGAAAATAGTCGAAAAAAAGCAGCAAACGAAAAAGAGACCAAAAAGTACAGAGCGAGAAGAAGAGGACGAGAAGAACGGAGCTTGAAGAGGAAAGTCCGGAGAGTCGCTGCCGCACCTGTTCCAAACCCGTCCACGCACTCTGGCTGTCTTCCACTCCCCAGCTCGCTGCCAACGCACGAACCTCCGAGAAGAAGAGAGCAGCCTGGCGCTTCTCTTGATTATCTTGCATTATGCAAAATGAGTGTTTTTTTCTCCTTTATCGTTTGACCGGGTAATAAACGGTTGTCGGCAGCGGTTGACATAATGCAAGGGCTATTACGCGGGCTACGGGGAATTGAGCCTTTTTAGTTTGACGAAGCGCGACGTCCACTGAGAAAGAGGATATGATTTTCTACTATCCCAATAGTTACCAGGGCGAACGTCTGTATAGATAGTTTTTGACAGTATATAGGGTAAAAGTGGTGAATATGGCCCACCTCGATTAACTTTTCCCCTATTCAATTGGTTACATCAAAATTATTGTTGCAAACATGACTTTTTGTCATTGTCGTAACTATAAAATGTAAAAGTTCCCCCTGGGAACTATTTTTTATAGTATAAAGTCAGTATTGTTACTTTTACTATGTTATTTTCTCTCACTGTCGGGACACGAGGAATTGAGCCTTTTTAGTTTGACGAAGCGCGACGTCCACTGAGAAAGAGGATCGGATTTTCTACTATACCAATAGTTCCCAGGGGGAACGTCTATATAGATAGTTTTTGACACTATATAGGGTAAAAGTGGTGAATATGGCCCACCTCGATTAACACGTAAATCAGTGATGTATGTACCGGGCCCACTTTCCCCCTATTCAATTGGTTACATCAAAATTATTGTTGCAACCATGACTTTTTGTCACTGTCGTAACTACAAAATGTAAACGTTCCCCCTAGGAACTATTTTTATGGTATAAAGTTAGTATTGTTACTTTTACTACACTGAAAAAAAATTCGCTTGCGGGCTGCCGAAGAAATAAATGTTTGTTTCAATTCTACTTTCAATCCTTACAATTCCATATGATATTGAAACAACAACAGCAAGACTGCCAAGGTGACATGTTATCGTTTCAATCCGGTATTAAATTGTACGAATTCAGAGTAGAATTGAAACAACGTTTTTACTTCTTTGGCAGCCCGCAAGCAAATTTTACTTGATTTAATAATATTTCTTTTTCTGTGTATGTTATTTTTTCTCAGTGTCGGGACGCGAGGTGGAGAGATCAGCGAGGAGCGAATTAGTTCGGTTATTCCTTGGTCGCGAGCTTCGGGGGATTCCCCGATGCGGGGGGAACGCGCATAGAGGCGGCTTTGATGTAATCCTTGAGACCCGAAGCGCTCAGGCACACTCTCGGACCGTCGCTTCGGGACACATGCACACCGCTCTATCGGGACTTCTGTCTTGTTACCTGTCGGCGATTGTGACACAACTCTCCCGTTCGACGGAACCCGCGAATGTATGCATGTGTGCAGAGTCGCGGTAGGAAAGCAACGATCGGACGAGAAATCAATCGGCGAAGTCGAACGAGCCGATAACGAGGCAATTAAATCGTCGTGCGATCGGATCTATCCGCTAGAGCGGATAGAGGCTGCGCTGATCTCGCAGCGATCGCGGGCGCTAAGGGATCAACGAGCGGGACGCATTGTTCTCGCTGGCGACAAGGCGACCAGCGACTGCAAAGGTCTCCGTCTCTCTCGGGATTGCGCGGAGAGACAACACAATAATCGGCCACGGCGACTGTCGAGATCGCAGCTAAGAGGCATTTTTTTTAATCGCGTCGGCCGAGGCAGACATGAATTGATACATTTGAACTCTGAACCGTATGGAAATGTGTAATTAGATAAAATATAGTGAGCGGGCGCTGGGCAGACCTCGGGAAAGAGGCTGGGACTTGGTTTATTCAAGAGACAATTTCCCACACTGAAAAAAGGAGCGCGTTGGGAGAACGCATAATTAGCTGAGACGACTAATTAAAAAATGAATGGGTTGTCCCGTTAGTACCTTGACGACCTGAATTGGGCTGCTATGGGGAAAGAGACAAGGCGGTACTGAAGGCCAGTGTACGAACCAACTATCAGGTCTCAGTGCAATCGGCGCGTTTCTGAACTGATAATTTTTATGATCCTGAAGATTTTGACCACATCTGCATGTTGACAAATTTCATCAAGTTATGACGGCTGTATTTTGCATCGTACAAACTTTGTTCGAGGACGTTCACTTGGAGATCAAAATTCTATAAGTGAAGAACACCCAGAAAAATAATTTATTTGACGGCCACCGTTTGTTTGGTTTCAGTAAAATATTTATTTGATTTAAATAAATATTTATTTCATTTCCGTAACTATTTACTTAATTTAAATAAATATTTGTTTAAATCAAATAAATATTTTACTTAAACCAAATAAATAAATGTAATTTGTATGACCCTGAAGATGCCATGGCATGTGGCCAAATTTCATCAAATTATAACGGCTGTATTTTGCATCGTACAAACTTTGCTCGAGGACGTTCACTTGGAGATCAAAATTCTATAAGTGAAGAACACCCAGAAAAATAATTTATTTGACGGCCACCGTTTGTTTGGTTTAAGTAAAATATTTATTTGATTTAAATAAATATTTATTTCATTTAAGTAACTATTTACTTAATTTATATAAATATTTGTTTAAATCAAATAAATATTTTACTTAAACCAAATAAGCGGTGGCTGTCAAATAAATTATTTTTCTGGGTGAGTTGGTTTTTTTTCCTAAAGCCGTTCACTGATAGAAACTTGCCAAAGATGAAATTTGATTTCATGCAGATATCTTCAGGGCAATTAATTTTTCAATGTGTCCTAAGCAGCAGTTTTAATCCTCCTACAGTAAAAAAGTTGACTTGCAGGTCCGAATTTTTCTTTGCCACGTATCTTCCTCTGGATAATCTGTTCCGATGTTCGGAATTTCCTTTGTTATCGTCGATCCTTCCAACCCGCCGCTGCGAGAGGAACTTCTCTATGTAGGTCGCAAGCGACTGCACAATCCGGACTAGCAGTCACTGCCCGTTGTTTGGATTCTTTGCATGCGAGTGATACGTTGCAATTGGTTTTTCTTCCTAAAGCCCTGTACTGACAGAATCTTGCCAAAGATGAAATTTGATATCTTCAGTGCAATCAGTTTTTCAATGTGTCTTAAGCAGTTTCAATCCATTCTACAGTAAAAAGTTGACTTGTAGGGTAAAAGTGGTGAATATGGCCCACCCCGATTAACATGTAAATCAATAACATATGGACCGGGCCATATTCCCCACTTTTACCCTAGGTCCGAATTTTTCGTTTCCACGTATCTTCCTCTTGATAATCTGTTCCGATGCTCAGAATTTCCTTCGTAATAACCTCGAATCCAAAGTTCAGAAAAATGTTATCGTCGATCCTTCCAACCCGCCGCTGCGAGAGGAACTTCTCTATGTAGGTCGCAAGCGACTGCACAATCCGGACTAGCAGTCACTGCCCGTTGTCTGGATTCTTTGCATGCGAGTGATACGTTGTACTGCGCGATTTCTCCTACAAAGTCTCTTCCTCAGCGAGATATCGAACACGCACCTCGTATTCCATAAAGCATAGAGAGCTTGCCGGGTAAGAGAACACATCTTTCTCTCTCCCGAGAGAGGGACGGAATAATCTGTCTGGCGTGCTGAGGAGAATGCGACTGGGACGCTCGAGGTACGTTACATGGTAGAATTTCGAGAGCGAGCGCGTTACGCGTTGCTCCGTGCACAGCAGCCGCGCATCGCTTCTACTTCGCGATCTCTGTGGCAACGTCTGCCGGAGTACAGCGGCAGACTTCTCTTACTTCTGCATCTGTTGCGGGCAGCTTGTACGCGCGGAGTGCAGGAGAAGCGTTCGCTCTCGCAACGACCGAGGAGAAGTTCCTCTTGTTGCTCGTTGCTCGCTCCGCGAAGCTATTAAAGAAAGCGCGACACGCCGCATATGTCACAGCGTTCGCACGCCCCGGTCGCGGCACCCACCGCGCCTATGCTACATGTGTCTCTTCGGCTGTGTCGCATTTTATTTAAACCAAGCGGGATAGCGAGCGTGCGGTGTCCCCGATGTCGTCTTCGACAACGGCGGATGTCGGTAGCTGACCCGCTATTAGCTTGTAGGATACTCGGCAACGGCACACGTAGAGCGGGTATCGAGACAGGACCGAATATATTATCCGCGTATAAACTCGTAGGCCCAAGGGACACGCGGAGGAGAGACACGAAAGATACGTGGAGCCCATGGAATCTTAGAGAGATTTGAGTTTTTTGTTGGAATTCGATTCTTGCACTCATCAATGCGGTCTTCAAAGTTCAACAGAACCAGGTCGACACTTTGGGTTCCTACTCTGGAGCTTGGCTAGGCGGTTACATCGCAGCACTGGCGCGGTACTGGTCAGATGTCGACGTAGAATGAGCCGGGACCAAGACGAATCCGGTATCAGTCAATTCTTGGAAGCCCTATGTAATCAATTAACTGCGGGATTTGATTGAGGATTTAAATGAGGGATTTAATTGAGGCTTGAGAAAATAGGATCGGTGGTCGTATGAATGGCTTATGGAGTTTTAGAGAGGTTTGAGGTTTTCTTCGGATATTGATTATTGCACTCTTCAATGCAATGCTTTTAGGCTCAGCTACATGTGCATCTTCGGCTGTGTCGCATTTTATTTTAACCAAGCGGGATAGCGAGCGTGCAGTGTCCCCGATGTCGTCTTCGACAACGGCGGATGTCGGTAGCTGACCCGCTATTAGCTTGTAGGATACTTGGCAATGGCACACGTAGAGCGGGTATCGAGACAGGACCGAATATATTATCCGCGTATAAACTCGTGGAGCCCATGGAATCTTAGAGAGATTTGAGTTTTTTGTTGGAATTCGATTCTTGCACTCATCAATGCGGTCTTCAAAGTTCAGCAGAACCGGGTCGACACTTTGGGTTCCTACCCTAGAACTTCGCTAGGTGATTACATCGCAGCACTGGCGCGATACTGGCCAGATTCTTGAGCTTGACGTAGAATGAGCCGAGATCAAGACGAATCCGGAGATGCGCAAATGCGGGATTTGCGGCTTGAAGTCCTATGAATGGCTTATGGAGTTTTACATAGGTTTGAGGTTTTCTTCGGATATAGATTCTTGCACTCTTCAATGCGATGCTCTTATGCTCAGCTACATGTGTCACTTTGGTTTTATTCCATTTTGCGGTAACCAAGCGAGATAGCGAGCGCAGAGTGTCACCGTGGTCGTCTCCGACAACGACCGAGGTCGGTTGCAACGGCACACATAGACCGGGTATCTAAACAGGACCGAATATATTATCCGCATATAAACTCGTAGACCCAAGGGACGTTGCCCGTTTCCTAGACACGCGGAGGAGTAGCGCAAAAGATATGTGGAGCCTAGGGTAAAAGTGGTGAATATGGCCCACCTCGATTAACACGAAAATCAATGATATATGGACCGGGCCCTGTTCCCCACTTTTACCCTATAAAATTTTTGAGAGATTTGAGTTTTTCGTTGCACTCATCAATGCGATGCCATTGAGATGTCGTCAAAGTTCAGCAGAACCGGGTCGACCCTTTGGGTTCCTACCCTAGAGCTTAGCTAGGCGGTTACTAGCCAGATTCTTGAGCTTAACGTAGAATGAGCCGAGATCAAGCCGAATCCGGTATCAGTGAATTCTCGGAAGCGCTATGTAATCAATCAAATGCGGGATTTGAGGCTTGAAGTCCTATGAATGGCTTATGGAGTTTCAGATAGGTTTGAGGTTTTCTTCGGATATTGATTCTTGCACTCTCCAATACGATGCTCTTAGGCTCAGCTACATGTGTCACTTTGGTTGTATTCCATTTTACGTTAACCAAGCGAGATAGCGAGCGCAGAGTGTCACCGTGGTCGTCTCAGACAACGACCGAGGTCGGTAGCTGTCCCGCTATTAGCTTGTCGGGTACTCGGCAACGGCACACATAGACCGGGTATCTAAACAGGACCGAATATATTATCCGCATATAAACTCGTAGACCGGAGGGACGTTGCCCGTCACCGAGACTGGCGGAGGTTAGATTCGCGGAGGACAGACTCTTGCGGAGTATCGCGAGAGATACCGGGAGGCTCTCGACGGAGAAACTCTTGTACGACCCGCAGGGCCGAGCAGAAGAGATGCGACGAAGTGGAAGAAGAAACCGAGGCTGGTGTGCTCGTCGAGCCGTGGCTTTTCTCTCCGAGGTATATATGGGACCGGGTGCACAGCACAGAGAGGCCTCTCGGAGTGGACCCGTTTAGTCCGGGGCTCGAGCCGACTCGTGACTATCGCCGTGTCCGAGGATCACAGGTAGTCTCGGGAGCGCGGCACATCCGCCTTAAACTACTGCTGTATTTTCAGTAGCTGTCGTTATTCCGCTACCGCTATAGGCGAGGTCTGCCACTTGTCTCTGACAAATGGATCGTCGCATTTCGTTACCGTTTGGAGTGTTTCGGAAGTGGCGCTGTGACAACCCAGGAGTTCGGGTCCAGCACTGGCCCGAGACTGCGCTAAGCTCGGGAGGCTGACCAGGGTCGTGCCATTATCGGAATGTAACCGGCTAAACGAAGTCCACCTGGGCAATACTGAAGGGTAGAAACAGAAAAGGTCGATCCGGTTCTGTTGGACTTTGGAGAACCTAGGGGAGAGCGGGGCAAAATGGCTCACCGGGGCAAAACGGGATAATGAGACAAAACGTGATTCTCTAATAACTTTGAGATGATAGCGATGGTGGTACGTGGGACAAAACGGGTGTGAAAATCCAGATGAATCGTTGGGACAAAATGGGACATCCAAAAATGATTGGAAAATTGAGTTTTGCTCCCACATCCCGTTTTGCCCCGCTGTGCCATTTTGCCCCGGTCTCCCCTAAAAGCATTGCATTAAAGAGTGCGAGAATCGGTTTCATTTAAATTTAGAATTTTTATTTAAATGCCCGTAATGTTGTTACAAGTCGGATGAATATTGAACATTTTTGTAGTAAGCTTGCTAGAAATTCCCACCAAATTTTAGGCAAATCTATTGTGCGCACAAGTCGATACCTTTTTTTCAAGACTCAACATTTTCGATCGAATATTTTGAACATGCACATAAAAAAAATATCATTGAATCAAGTAAAATTTGCTTGCCAATGAAGTAAAAACGTTGTTTCAATTCTACTCTGAATTCGTGCAATTTCATACCGGATTGAAATGATAACATGTTACATTGACAGTCTTGCTGTCGTTATTTCAATAGCATATGGAATTGTAAGAATTTAAAGTGCTATTGAAACAAACATTTTTTTCTTTGGCAGCCCGCAAGCAATTTTTTTTTTCAGTGTGGCAGCAATTTTTAACATATTATTATTATTATTATACAAATGCACAATTTTTATTTATTTTTAACTAAATGATTACTTTCTCGTCCCATACGAAGTATGCAAGGAGACAAAGTATGGTAAAAAAAAAAACTCTCAGATTATGGTCTAGAATCATTTTCCAAAGAAAGTACTCTCCAAAGTCCGTAGGCCATTCATATGACCGTGCATACCTTTTTCTCAAGACTCAACATTTTCGATCGAATATTTTGAACATGGCAGCAATTTTTAACATATTATTATTATTCTTATACAAATGCACAATTTTTATTTATTTTTAACTAAACGATAACTTTCTCGTCCCATACGAAGTATGCAAGGAGACAAAGTATGGTAATAAACAAAACTCTCAGATTACGGTCTATAATCATTTCCCAAAGAAAGTACTCTCAAAAGTCAACAGGCCATTCATAAGACCTTGCATACAATTTTCTCGATCCTCCAGTTCAATCGTCCTTGATTTCGCAAGGTTCGCACAACCGATCCGCGGATTCATCTCGATCCCGACTCGTTACACTTTTCGCGCTCGAGCCTCCCAGTCCATGCGCAGCTTTATGCCCACCGTTCCCGAGCAGCCAGCGTGTATGTGCAACACCCGCTGAGCCATGTAGGAGAGCTCCGGCAGTCGCGGCGGCAGAGAGTCACACTCGTGACTTCGCGTTAAGCTACGAGCATAAACCTAACCACGTATCTATAACATTATAGTAGCGTTCTAATACTACACGCGCGTGCATAGAGAGAACGTTACAGCGTGCTTATGAGCCACCGTTCTCCCCCCGGGACTCCGCCGGGTACTCGCGAGCCGTGGCGACACGCACCGGCGATAATATCTTTAATTGCCGGTGCAGAGAGCTGCTCGCGCTCGCCCGAGCTAAGGCCACTGACTCCGCGGTAGATTTTATTATTTCGCTATATACACCCGGCCAAGGAAGGTAAACGTACCAGTGACCGGACACGTCCCAGTGGGCGGACAAGGCGTACGTGCAAGAGAGATGAACATACGATTTTCCATGCATGTCCGGGGACTGGGACTGCTCCCTTAAGTGTCCGGGCATTGGTACGTCTACCTTACGCGCGGAGCTCGGCTGTGTCGCAGAGAGACTCTCGCCGAGCTCTCCGAACGACGTTGCGCATACGTGTGCGCTCCGCGCTGCATGCGCGCAGTTTGCCTGGGTGCAGGAGTGCAGCGAGCGGCGGAAGGCCTGCAGTGGAAACGCGACGCTTTAGCCCCGTTACCGATGTTAAATGCGTCCCACGGTATCCCGAGACGCGAACTAATGTCCGCGCGTCCGTCGTATACACAGCAGCAACGACACACTCCGAGGGCCCGGCGAACCATACTGACTCCTAACATGTAATATTATACGTACGAGCGTGTCGTACACACGAGCGTTTCTATGGCGGCTGTGGATTATGCACCGGGGCTCGGAATCGACTGCATAATCCACTCACGTGTAACTCTATTTGATCGGGGCACGCAGTTTTAGCGCTCGGTAGCCGGGACACCGTGTACTTGAGCGGTGTTGAGTCACCGTTCGGGCATTCGGTCGGATAGATTGAGGAAGTTTGATTTTGCAAGGTGGATTATTGATATCTCGATGCGGATTAAGGGGATGCTGAGAGTTGTTTGTGCGGGGAATGCGAGCGAAATTGTGGCGATGTTCCTAACGAGGATCGAGATCTTTCGGTCTCGATCGCGATGATTTGGCGCCGTGGAGATGTGGATGTGAGGATGTGATACGTGTGTGCGGTTTCTGAACTGGTTAATTGCATGTTGGAGAGACAAGAAAGAGGTGGTCGAATTAATTGGGAGTTAAACGGCTGAAAGTTTCTTAAAAGTTTGTGGGCTTTCGAACAGGACGGAGAGACGGAAACGGGAAAAATGCTTTTCTTGCATTCTGGGACGTAGAAAACATGTTTCTAGAGCGTGATCTTACGGTCCAATTTTTTAGGACTGAAATGTTTTGTACCGTCACATAATTCTTATTTCATGAGAAAGTAAAAATATCCTTGGTTTGACCAAAACTCGGTTAAATGCGTTAAAATGCGTTTTTTTCCTTGCTGCAACTTGAAGTTTCAATCAGCTCGACAATTACTCGGTCACATAAGAATGTATCTGAGGCAATCAACATTTTTGTCTTATCGATACAAAATTTCTTAAAAGTTACTGTACTTTCGAACAGGACAGACGGGTGGAAACGGGAAAATGCTTTTCTTGCATTCTGGGACGTAGAAAACATGTTTCTAGGACATCATCGTATGGTCCGGAATCGACTGCATAATCCACTCACGTGTAACTCTATTTGATCGGGGCACGCAGTTTTAGCGCTCGGTAGCCGGGACACGGTGTACTTGAGCGATGTTGAGTCACCGTTCGGGTATTCGGTTGCGTAGATTGAGGAAGTTTGATTTTGCAAGGTGGATTACGGACGGACGGAAACGGGAAAATGCTTTTCTTGCATTCTGGGATGTAGAAAACATGTTTCTAGGACATCATCTTACGGTCCAATTTTTTAGGACTGAAATGTTTTGTACCCTCACATACTTCGTCTTTGATGAGAAAGTAAAAATATGCTCGGTTTGATCAAAAACTTGGTTAGATGCGTTAAAATGCTTGTTTTCCTTGATAAAACTTAAAGTTTCAATCAGCTCGACAAGTACTCGGTCAAATAAGAATGTATGTCAGGCAATCAACATTTTTGTCGTGCCGGCATGTCGATCTACAATGTTTTTTCCACAGTATCATTTCCGTCGATCGACAAGCTGATCGATATTGTAAATATGGAAATTATCCTATTAATCAGATATCATCGAATTTGCCCACGCAAAGTATAACGAGTATTGTTCGCGCGAGGAAAAAAATGTATTCCAGGTTTCCGATGCACGTGCAGTACGTTGCGTTTTGCTACTATAAAATATATCCGCCGATCGCTGCGGCCGGTGTGTGAGTGCGCTATGCAAATGCGGAGATTCCGTAGAGTCGCCTTAATGAATCCACTTTGCGCTGCCGCTGTTACTGCCGAGCGGACTTGCGCCCGCTCTCGACACTTTTTTCTTTATTTCATTTTTTTTTTCTCCATTCGAACGTTGTTCCTTTAACCCGCGACCGCGCGCCAACGAGCGCGCCGCACGGCGTGGTGCAGTTTGCGCTGCAGGTGTATAACGCTGTGTTAGCGCGACGCGCGACAGCGCCGACCGCAGCAACGGGGTACTTAATGAAATGTCACAGGTGTCCTACCGATTGCTGAGCTAAATGCCGTCGGGTTCCCATACCTTGAGGACCAAACTCATGCCTATAACTTCTGCGTATATACGTATACATATATTTATTTATAGCACACTCGTGACCACTGCACGGGCGTGCGATTTCGATTTTCACGCGATCGCCGAGGCCGCTGTCACGTAGATTTTTGCGGAGGCTCGTTAGGTCGTTAGATAAATTATTATCATTTTCTCTCGCATTCCTCGCTGATTCTATACTCTCCGGAGTTGGACACAAATTGATCAGTGAAACAGTACTCGAATGCAAATTTACTGTCTATATTTCCTGGAAAGAATTACGGATTTACGGAATTTTTTTTTCAAATATTTGAGAATCCTGGGAAAAGAAAATTCTGCTCTTACTTTTCGGCGGTGCGAGCGATAAAGCTTCGGTGCAGACATGTTTTACGATGGAACAAAAGGATTATAGCTGCCGTCCGTTTACCGTAGACGAGGTTTTTGTATGTCTACATAGTTAGACAAATTATTATAATTTTCCCTCGCATTCCTCGATGATGCTTTGGGAGTTAAACAGAAATTGACCAATGCTCGGTAATAGAGTACTTGTAGGTAATTTGTACTTAACATTTTCTAGCAAAAAATATGAATTTAAAAAAATCGTATTAAAAAACATCCGTTTTTATTTTTCGGTGGTGTGAGCGATAAGGGGTTAATATAGATCCGTCATGAATAAATAAAATTGCAGTATCCTCGATTTACCACAGACAATATTTTTGTGTTTTATCGTAATTTTTATTTATGATTTTTGATCGATGAAGAAGCGCGAAGAATTATAGAATAAACCTATAAACGATATTTTTGTATGTCTGCATGTGACTAATTATTATAATTATTATATGTGACAAATTATTATAATTTTCTCTTGCATTCCTCGCTGATACTATGAAAGTTAAAAAGGAATTGCCCACTGTTTAGCACTTGTATGTAATTTGTATAAAACATTTTCTACCAAAAACTATGAATTTACGATATTCTTTAAAGTGTATAAAAATCGTATTTAAAAAAGGTAGTTTTTAGATTTTGATTGTGTGAGCGATGAAGAGTTAATATAGATCCGTCACGAATAAATAAAAGGATTGCAGTATCGTCGATTTACCATAGAGAATATTTTTGTCTGTTTTATCGTAATTTTGATTTATGATTATTGATCGATGAAGATGCGCGTAAGAATTATAGAATAAACTTGTTATGAATGGCACCGTTATACACAACGTTACGTCCACCCCCTTCCCCAGGACAATTATGAATTATGATGCTCGTACGTACATCCTCGTCGAGTTAGATCCTCGAATCGATCGCAATTCGATATCGCGTGAGAGATACGCTCAATAAGCCCGAAGAATGCAAAACACAGCGCTCACTTCCTCGTTCCTATACACAGTATATCCTACACTGTGTGCTGGCTATCTGTCACGGATCGTTAGGAACTCTCGCGAGATAGAGAATTATTCGACGTCCTCGATCCTCTCGCAATTCCTATCGCGCAACTCCGTCGCTTTATCTATGTGTACCTGTAACTGTTGATTCACCGATCGGTCCTGGATCCTCTTCGACCGCTCAATCGCCCATCTAAAAATGGCCACAAAAAAATACACCCAGAACAATAATTTATTTGACGCCCACCGTTTATTTGGTTTAAGTAAAATATTTATTTGATAAAAATAAATATTTGTTTCATTTAAGTAACTATTTACTTAATTTATATAAATGTTTATTTCATTTAAGGAGGTTGGAGCGAGTGGAGTTCATTTTGCCTAAATTCGAGAAATTCGGGCAAGAATTGCAAACACTTCCCAATGTTATAAAAATCTGAAAAAATTCATACGTATTCCGAAAAGTGAA
>JAPYZC010005222.1:0-16615 GCA_030522665.1 Ichneumoninae sp. A BG-2022a | reverse complement strand
AACGAAAACTGTGGATTTCGTGATGAAGGTTTGAAGTTATTTAAAATATGTGGGTACTGTAATTTTTTCGATATGTATCATGCTATATCGCTTAACACAATTTGACGGTTTTGTTATCCGAATTTTCGTTAATCCGAACGACCTCCGGTCCCAATTGGTTCTGATAATCGAGGTTCTACTGTATTTGTATTCTTAATTGTTGTCGCAACTTCTTTGATCAGTATTCGTATAATCCATTTTCTTGCTATTTTCCGTTCTTTTCATATCAAAATAGATTTTCTGTTACTTTTGGTTTGTATTATTTTTCTGCACAATCTGATATAATTCTGTTCTGTGTTTTTTTATCTTAGTTCGCAGTGTTCTTAGAGAGCTCAGAACACGCATCTATCTATCTGTCTATCTATTGATATTATATTATAACATATTACATTGTAGTACTAGTACTATATAATATAGTATAATATTTGTAAGTATAACATGGAGGCCGTTTTTCCTCGGGGAAAAAATTCTCTAACTTTTCTCTGAGCAAACTTCTAATGACTTCTGTTTTTTTTTTTAATAATGAAGCAAATGAAAATGCCCAATTATTGTATTAATGTTTAATTCTGTTTTTTTTTGCAAGGCTTCCTTTTGTGTACTTTTTATTTATTTATAGAAGGTCCGACGAAAATTTACTTTTTCCGTGACCAATGTTTAAATTCCCTGATTCACTGACCAAGTTTTTCCCCCTGACTTTTGCCGGTTTTCCTTAACCGCTGCCACCATATATAAAAAATGTATGAATTAGTTTATAAAAATATAAGCACCTGCGACTTTCTTCTTGTACTCCTCAGGTTTGTGAAGGTACATGGCTGCGGCATCGCCGTTCAGTGGATCGATTGGATTGGGATATGTTAACAATTGGGGCAAAAACGATTCGAAGATATTCGAGAGATCTGCAATTGACAAAGAAAATTAAACGATTAAACAAATGTATACATATTTTTTTTTTCAATTAAAAGAAACTGCGGATTATGGACAAACGTACCATACAAGGCGGTCCAAGCCTGATTTATAACGTCGAGGCACACAGTGCCCGAGACTTCGTCGATATTCGGGTGATAGACTTTGTTCATAAAGCCGATCGAGGGCGACTTGAAGGGGTAGTGCTCCGGGAGGTGGACCCTCACTTTCCAGATTCCGCCTTCGTAGGGCGCTGAAAACAGACAGAGAAGAGAAAAGTTAATTGATTCATTCTGCACAATTTTTAATCGGATTGTAACATTCGGTCTTCGTTTTCCAAAATGACAACGGAAAAATAAAAAGGAACAAAAATAACATTTCATGTTTAATACATTTTGAGTTTCACAAACGCGAAGTCAAAAAGAAAGCTGCCTCGAGGTCTTCGACTGACAAGTCATTAGGCATTGGAAATTAACATTTCCTAATTGTTACTTCATCCTATTCTTGTGTGTGTTTGTCTATGTGTGAGTATTTGTACACGTATTAGTGCGTAACTGCGTGTGACCAAACGCACGCTGAAAACAGACAGAGAAGAGAATAATTAATTGATTGATTCGGCAGAATTTTAAACATACAATGTTAAAAAAGAATAGTAAATTTAATATATCGGACGGACATTTTTTATACAAAAACTGGTACATTAAATTGAATGTGCAAGCGTGATAAAAATTAATATACTATCGCCGTGAAGTTAAAGTAGATCATTGGGATTAAAGTACTTTTATTGTAAAATGAAAGTAAATGATTTCTAAAGTTTTTGATATACCATACATTAATTTTTCATCAAAATTGTACATGACATGTAATATACCAGTTTTTATGCATAAAAACTTTCAGTACAAGTACATTAAATTTCATATGAATTTTTTTTTGTTTACAGTGCAATACTATCCTGTTTTTGCTTTCCAAAATAAAAACAGACGAATAAAAAAAACGACAAAAAATTTTATATTTAATGAATTTTGTGTTTCACGAACGCAAAGTCAAAAGGAAAGCTGCCTCGCATTCTTCGACTGACAAGCCATTAGTTATTAGAAATTAACATTTCCCAATCGTTATTTCATCCTATTCTCGTTTGTGTCTGCGTATACGTGAATAAGTGCGTAACCGTGTGTGACCGAGGGCACGTGTAAGCGTGCGTTGCTCGCCACGGTGAAAGTGCATGCATTACTTAACAAATAGCGGCTATCAACGGAAAAACGGAAAGTCAATAGTTTGAAAAAAAAAATACAAAAAACTAACGAAATCGCCGATCTTAGCAGACCAGCAAAACTGCCTTTGTCGAGTGTTTCAACGACGAAGAGGATAGAAACGAGAGACGAGTCGATAAGCCACTCGTCCGTTCGCGTCAATCTCACGAGAGAACGCGCAAACTTCAAAGCTAAAAAAAGCTTATCACGACGTATTTTTTTATTTCATTTTTTTTACTATCTGCGCAGTACGTTTATAGCTGAAAGAACTGTTTCGATAGGCAGATGTGTCGTACCGATATTTGTGTCCCAAAATAAAATCGGTTCGAGCTGTGCCACAGAAGTAACGTCAGATTTTTTTTTTCCGACGCACGTGAGAACTACGCGCGGTGAGAGGAAGAGAGGAGTCGATAGGAACGAATGGAAGACCCTGTAGCACGCGAGGATGATGCGCTCTATGTTTGACCCAGTGACCCGCTTCTCTCCTGCACATGCACACATACATACACGCATACACACAAACGCTATATTCTATTTTTTTAATTCAATTTTTGCTGCAGAAGTTTACGGTTCGATCGGAAAATTATTATTATTATTATTATTTTTTGTCGTCGAGCAATCAGATGCATGTATAGTGAATTTTGTATGAGAAGTCTCGTTATTGGACGAGGATGTAAATGAGCGGTCCGGGTGATGGCCAAACACAATGAGTCTAATAAATTGGCGATAATTTGTCGGCGTATCTGGCGCGTTATCTATTTCGGGAAAACGAGGCAGCGATGTACCTCGTAGAATCGATCGCTCGCGATACCAACGCCCGTCACGCTGTAAGTCGCTTATAGGACATCATCAGTGCCGTATTAACGCTATTACGGGCATGTTTGCACGCGCCTCGAAACACTCGACGTGGGAATATTAGGGAATATTAGGGGTGCGTTAAGAGGATGTTGGACCCGTTTTTAACTCCTTCGTTACCGACAAAACTAGACGATTTCTTGCATTAATAAAAAAATACGGTTGAATCAACTAAACATTCGGGCAGGGTCGTTCAAATTAATATTTTGTCGGCACAGGTAAAAGATTGGTTAGTCTTTTGGACAAACATTTTTTCAATAAATTCGCTAAAATGTTTTTGTGGCATTAAAATATTTTGTTCGATAAATTAAATATTTATTCGAACGTCCCTACCGGAATCTTTCGTTATTCCCGCATTTTTTTATTTATCAGTGTAGGTTCAATTTAGAATTATTAATATGCTAAGTATGTGGTTCAAATCATGCAGGACTGTAGTATTGAAATAAACGCTTCGGCGCGCAGTCGAATTTTCATTAACAACGTACAAGGAACTAAGAAAATCGAATGTTACAGTTTGCGAAAAGCATTAACGTAGTGTCACGGTTGACCCAACGGTGGCTCCACATCGTGCTCTGAACCGCATTCATGCGCTTTTTATCGGTTCTGATCATTCGTCACAAGTGAACAGTAGTAAATGTAAACGTAGAATACACATGGTTTTCTTTCTTGTGACGTTTTTGGAGAATTTAGGGAATTTCAGAGAATCTCGTTTTAACATCGTTTTACCATCTCGTAATATTCTCGTTTTACGTATGTGAGTTCCAGAATATTTTATACACTCTACAAGAAATATGCTGTTGAGATTTTCGCAACAATCTGTAATATTCACTTTTCTTCATTTCTTGGACGTTTTCAACCGAAATTCAAGTGCACGCCGACGCTTTTATAGCTAGTATTACAGTCCTGCAAAATGTACCAGAAACTGTAATGAATGGCATTCAGAGATAGACATTTCGCGAAAAAGCAAAGTATTAGCGGGTGTAGAATTCAAACCGTATCCGATGATACTTCGCTTTTTCCCCAAATGTCAACCACTTTTATATGGCATTGATTCGAAAAATGCAACTATTTCTCTTGCACTCGTATGTCACGTGGTACAATTTTCACCTCGCCTTAAAGTAGTGCTTGCAAATAATATGATGACAAATTAATCTTTTCAGCACCTTTAATACGCTTGATTTTTTTCAGATTTTTATACCATCCAGAAGTGTTTACAATCCCCTCTCATTTCTCCGAAACTTAAGCGAAGCAAACACTATTCGCAAAGACTACCTTGAGGCGTCGAGACACCCTTTTCTCGCGCTCGGTCGGTAACGAAAACTGTAATTAATTTTCTATACAGTTCGGAGCTTTCACGGTCAAAATAAAATTGTTACGCCAAGCGGATATCGATCGATCTTCGCGTAAAAATTTGCTTCAAACGTGGATGGTCGATACCATCGAATGACATAAATTGCAGTTTTAGTTACCGACTGCGGTAATTCGAATGCCCTCGATCCTACGTCGAACCGAACCTGAAAAAATCGTGTCTTGCGTTAAATGTTATAGAAAAAGAAGATGTTTACGAATCGATACTCACTCCCTCGTGGTCCATAGAATTTCACGGAAAATTCGTTGAGGCCTCCCAGAATTGTTACCTCGTGCTTGCTCTCTATCCTATTGTTTGCTCGGAGTTAAGGAAACCTTTTTTTCAGTGTGCCTATCAATGAAGCAATTTTTTTTACCTTTTTTTAAACAGAGTATCGAGAAACCAATTTTACTTCTCCTTGCACACCCTCTTCGGTTTTTACGTTTTCTCATCCATAATCTTTGCTCGGAAATATTTTTGCCCTGTTTCTGGACTTTCGAGCCCATCGTATGTTTTTTTTAAGCTATCTACAAAAATCCATCCCGCGTCCGGAAATATTTATACTCGAGCGGTGAAACGCACATTGGATGATTATCGGAAAATCGGCTCTACAGCGGACATGTCCGCTTCCATTATAGAACGAGCACGTGCGTCACCCGCGCAAATACGCTTCCCCTCTCCATCCTTAACGGCATTTTCCAAACGCGCAATTTTCCCACCTTCTCGTACAGCCGTGCCAGAAAGAAACAACAAAAAAACCCCGTGAAAAACGTCGGTGACGAATACAAGCCACGAATAAAGAAAAAATAACCGAGATAATCGGCGCGTCGCTCGTGCATTTATTATTATTTTTTTTGCGTCGCGGGAACGCCCGTGGTGGGGGAAGGTGTCGGGTGGAGGGGGGGCACGCTCGTAGGTGCGCGCCGTACCAGCAGTCAGCTGCTTCAAAAACAGCTGTGGCCCGTCATCGTTGTCGACGTCGTCACTCGAAACTACAGCCTTTCATCCCAAAAACGAAAAAAAAAATCATCATCTTCAATTAAAAAGTAAAAAAAAAAACATAACAAAAAAAAAAAAAAAAAAAGAAAAAAAAAAAAAAAAAAAAAAAAAAAAAAAAAAAAAAAAAAAAAAATGAATAGTCGACATAATAATTTCCAGTCCTAACACCGAATTGTAGCTATAAGAAAGCAACGTTGAAAAAAAAAATAAAATGGTCTTTAATATTAAATAAAAAAACATCGATAATCGACACAGTAATTTCGAGTAACAAAGCCTCTCCGTCCCCGCCTCGCGGCGTCCCGCCAGCTCGTCGGAGCTACAAAGAAAAAAGTGTAACGTCGAGGGAACAAAAAGAACAAAAAAATCACCGCTCTGCGCGAACGACGCAAAAAAGGATACAACTTGATAACGTCCGTGTCCATCCGCCGCTTGCCAGCACTGGGGGACGACATGTTTACGGCTCTCCGGTGACCGACGTTTATCCACGCGTTGCACAAAGCGCGAGAGAGCGAGCCCTTAGGACAGCGGAGCACCAGCGGAGCAACAGCAGGAAGCGCACTCACACGTGCGCGCGCACGCGCACGCACACGCACGAACCTTCTCGAGATAGAAAACAACTCGGATCAGCTGAGCCGAGTATCACCGAAGGCCCGCTTCGGGTATCTCGCTTCCACCGCTGGCCGTTGTTTCTGGCCGCTGGCAAGACCGTCCGTGCCGTGCGAACGCCACTCTCGCCTCCGTCCCGTGTTCGAGCTCAAGATTATCGCCGTCTCGCCCGAGCGTTTTCCTCCGTCGGGGCTTCCCTCGCAGCTGCTAACGCGCTCGCCGCTCCCTCGTGTTTACCGTCGCCCCGAAACCCAAAGAAAGATGGAAACAAAACAAAAAGAAATATTCAACGAAAACAAGATCCAAGCGTGGGCAGCTGCGGGATTCTGTCCGGGGTAGCCTCAGAGCGATTCGAAAACAACAACTGCCACCTCCAGCGCTGCTATCACTCTCGCGATATCGCTACCGACTGCGGAAGAGGGGAGGGGGGAGCAGGCAGCGCTTCGACAAACGCGTTTTCTCGCTCCTACTTTGGCTCCTTTTATTTTCTTAACCTCGAGGCGATAACTCCCTTGTCTCTCCAGTCCCGAGGAATCGAACGGAGGACGAGACTCCGATCTTACGTGGGGGAGCGCTCGCACGGTTTGGCTTCGTTCGCGCCGACGATGCCCGTCGTCGTTCGAGCGAGGAGCCCAGCGGGACCGCGCGCACACCTTCTACGATCTCCCTTTGTGTCCGCGCGCACTGCCCGACCGTCCTTGACTATCGGGTCATTTCTCGTGGACTCTCGACAACGGACGACGACGACGCTCCTCACTCTCCTTATCGTTCGCCTCTCCTTATTGCTGTTATTGTTGTTATTATATATATTGTTTCTATTACGAAGAGAAGCGTAGCTCTGCGATTTGGGCTTTCGGTCCAAGTTCTCGGACGCGGATGTTATACCGCGGCCGAGATGAAAACAAATCGTTTTTCTTTTTGTTTCTTTCTTCTCCCCGTCACTCGTCGCGCCAGCGTCTCGGGCCTTCGTCCCTCTCCGATCTTCCGCCGAACTCGGACGATGCGAAGGCCTCGGCCTCTCTCTCTCTCTCTCTCTCTCCCTCTCTCTCTCGGTTTATCGAATCTCTCTCCGTAAGTTTCCTCGGACTGTCCGATTATCGCCCGACTATCTCGGCGAGCGGCTCTCGCGACTTACGAATCGCGTGTCAATCTCGCAACGATACATTACGCTCCTCTCTGACAGCCCTCGGCCCTTCGTCACCGCGCACGACCTCTTCGACACACCGCACAACTTTATCCGCTCGCTCGCTCGGCCCACTACAGACTGTTGTCGTCACTGCTGCGTCTCTATCGCTCCGCCGCTCGGGTATTCTAGCGCGCTCCCTGGAGACACAGCGAAGGCGCGCATACGTCCCCGCCCCCGCCCCTTCTGCCCCCCCGGCCCGCCCCCCCCCCCCCCCCCCCCCCCCCCCCCCCCCCCCCCCGCGCCTACGTGCGCTCCTGCTGCGCATACCAGCTCGCACTGACGTCGTGTGCGTAACCCTTGCGCCACTCTGTCTCGCTCGCCCGAGGCCGCACGATGCACGGCGAACGGCCAATCGGGAGGCTCGCTCCGCGCATCGCGAGCGAGATACACGTATAGAGGCTTTGTCATTGGTCGGGGGCCGAACGGAGGTTCCGTGCGGAGGTTATTTCATTGGTCGGCGGGCGTCGCGGTGGCGCGGGAATTTTAAACTTAATGATTGTCGGAAGATTTCTGGAAAATTTTGTGAAGAGCCGTTTTGTTAATTTTTTATTGTATCGTTATCTTGCGGGTAGCGAAATGAAATCTGGTAGGAAGGGGTGTTTTAAATGGGTTGAATGGGTTACTGTGAGCTGTTCTATGTGCAAAAGGGAACTTTTTGGATGGGTCTTTCGGGTACCGTCCAGACGGATATGTGGAGACCATTAATCACTTTTTGATAAATCATTTTTTTGTGCTATCTGAGCCATTATTTTGGGCTTACGCCACAGTATACTTTCGATTTTTTTTTCTGTTAGTTTATTGTGTCAAGAATATGCTGTTAAATTTTTATGTTGAAATTCAACGCATTAGGAAAGTTGGAAACCGTTATGTGGAAAGTGGCGGAGCGCTCGAGCAGCTGCGCGGAGCGCTCTAGCAGCGGCTCGAGCGAACTTTGAACGCGTTTTTCCTCAAAACGTGATTTTCAAGATCGGTGTAACTGATACCTCAAAAATGGATTTTTATGAAAGTTTGTATCGATATACTTCAACAAATTCCTCAGTCCTTTAAGGTCTCATATTTTTAAAAAATTATAATAAAATTAAAAATTATTGAAAATGGATAAGTCAACTTTTTTCAAATGGCATCCAATTTTTTTTTCTTCCCCTCGTCAAGGATGTTATATCATGTTTTAAGAAATTAACATGTGTTGTTTCTGATAAAAAGAAAAGTTGAAATCAGAGACATCGCAAAGGAACTTAAAAAAAAAATTGTTTATGCCATCTGATAAAAATACATAATAGCAGTAAAATGAAAAAATGCCTAAATGTTCTTTAATATGTCCTCCTTCCACCCTAAAAAAATTAAATCGAGAAAGCGTATATGAAACGAGAAAAAAAATCGTCACATATGCACGCGTTTTTACCTATTTAGTGTGTATTGTATTTAGCCCTTAATTTATTACTACGCAATTTCAGATGCACGATTTTTTTTAAAGATTCGACGTCGGTCTCAACCGCTTGGCGTGGCAATGACGATGAGTATCGAAATCGAATTTTATTATTTCATTGTGCATGGTATACAAAATGGTACAAATGTGGTGCCGGACGCACCGTCTAAAACAATACGGTCTGAGAAGAAGATAGTCGTACAAAATAGCGTAGCGCGATTAATGAGATTCGCTATGAGGGCGCTAGTGGATAAAATCAATCACATGGCACAGTCCCTCGATAGCCCCTAAATTCTATTAATATTATTATTGTTATTAATACGGGTATGAATCGCAATCAGTTCGATGATATCTCTAGGCCGCTCGTACAATATTGCACCGCCGGTTTTGACACGAACTCTGGAAGAACGTCGATGTTAATCGTAGTGGCGATAGAAAATCGCCGGGTGCACTTTTTTGTTTTGTTTTCCGATGTCTATGATATATATAATACGTGAAGAATACTGTTTTTTTTCTCTTAAGGAATTAATGAATTAAGTAGTAAGCCTGTGCGGTTATAGTGCGCATTCGTTCACAATTGTTAAAGTACGTTGATAAATGCCCAATATTGATATGTGATAATATAATAAGCTGCTCTCGATCACTTTCGAGTGTTTCTAGTCTACACGCCAACGTATCATTCTCGTCGGATGAAACTCTATCGTCACTCTCGCTACCATTTACTGAAATAAATATAGGAAATCTAGATTAATATCACGATTATCAATAGATGGATCGAGTCTGTAATAAAAAAAAAATTAAACGAAAAAAAGTTTTCTTAATCCAAAGCAGTCTTGCGTGCGAAAGCCGTCAGCGACAGCATCTCGTTCGGTTCGGTCGGCAGCCTCGAGAATTCGATCTCTTCGCTCACGCTGTGATCTGCGGTTAGTAAAAATTTTCCGAAAACCATTAGTCGTTATATGTATTATATACGATGCCAGATTTTCTTTGCCATTATTTACCGGAAGGCTCGATGGGCCACTGTTTGTGCGAGGGCGCGTACAGGCAGAGTAGCGCGAGTATGTAAATGTTCCACATTCCGTAAACGCCCGTGAAAAAGGCCGAAGTCATTTCCAGCTCGAGATCCTCGTCCCACTTCCACTGACCCTCGGCGACCTGCGAAATTTCAGAGGCACATATGGGAATAATCACGTTAGCTCGGTGTGGCGTTCGATTAGTCGTCGGTTCAACGAAATCGTCTCTTCACTCACTTGGCCGAGAATAAAACCGATCACGGTGAGCGACGCGCAGAGCAGGGTCGTTATCATGAGAAACTTGAAACGATAGATTATCCCTTCGTAGTGCAAACGCCGGGCGGAGCTCATGCTAGGGAGAGTCGCTCTCTTCAGGCTGATGTTCGTGAATACCTTCCAGATCATGTAGGTGAGGAAGAGCAAGTAAAATCCGGCCGATATCCCCGCCAGAATTATAAACGACAACTGTTGAAGCGCTGTTGAGGAACATAGTGGGTATCTGTCATTTCGAATATGCGAGCTCGTCGAGCGCTTATACATGGTGGCCGTTTTTTCCCCGGAAAGAAATTCCCTGACTTTTCCCTGACTTTTCACTGACCAATTAAAAATGTTCCCTTACCACACTTTTAACGACTTATAATCAAAAAAATTAATGATGCGAATGAAAATGCCGAATTATTATATTAACATTTTTTTATTTTATATTATTTTTTAAATGTTCCTAATTTTTTTAAGGTCCCTTTTATTTAGTTCTTATTTGTTTATAGAAGGTGCTTCGACAATTTACTTTTTCCCTGACCAGGTTTGAAATTCCCTGACTTTTCCCTGATTCCCTGACCAAGATTATTTTTCCCTGACTTTCCCGGTTTTCCCTGACCGCGGCCACTATGTTATAAAAAAAAGACATGGTTACTTGAATGGCAAAAAAAGTGCGAAAAAGGATACAGCCAATTTAGTGCCAACGTCGGTAACCCAGATCGAGTAAAAGGGATTTCGCAGCTGAACGCCACGTTCGCACATGTCGAATATAAAGAGCGACAGACATCCGACTCCGACGGCGGAAAGATGACGCCAGTAACATTTCAGGGTGTTTCTCTGCTCGCCCTCTTGTATCTGCAAAGTAAACGGAACGTTTCGGAGTAAATAAGATATTAACATATAACGCAAAAAAATGTAATAGGTCAATTTCAAAATGCCATGTACAGAACATACGAACAATCAGAAATAATGGTTAATGAAATAGAAAACTGATTGTGTACATTTACAAGTTAGTAATCGTTCCATTCACTCAATGTACATTCCTAGCAAAAAAAAAAATGAGATTTAGGGAGAATTTGAACAATTCCTAATGGTATAAAAAACTGGAAAAAACAAAGCTTCCTCTATGAGGAACTTTTGTGATTAATTCTTAATACTCGAGGCTGAACTGCGTTTAATGACCAATTGGCGATATGCAATATACGCGAAAAGAACCAAGTTTCTTCGGTATCAAAACTGTTACATGTTATGTATTGTCAATAAATTTACTACTATTACTACTAAGATATTAACCCCTCAAGTACGGGAGACTTTTTGCCGAGAGCAAACGAGCGTGCCTTCTTTTAAGTATAAAATCGATACGAATGTTCTTAATAAATTTTCTTTTGCTTTTTTTAAAAAAACGACATTTCAAGCTACGTCTCTGAATTTTTGCAGATTTTTTTAGCGCATTAACTTGTTATTCGAATCGTTCGAAGGTAGCTTTTTGGCAAATTCGAGGTCCTCGTCGAACAAGGCCCGCGCGTCCGATGTACTCACCATCAGATGTTCGCCGGCGAAAACGAGCCAGAACGACAGCAGTATCGCGTAGAAGACGCCCTGCCTGATATCGCCGAGCAAAAGCATGAAAGGCATATCGTACGCCAGTGTCAGATACTCCAGCGGCACTGCAAATAATTAAATCGCTGATTGTAAGGAAACAAAAGTGGCCTCCGATAAATGTACGCATCCGAGACAAACTCACTGTTGAGGAAGGTCAGAGCGAGACCAAGAGCGAAAAGCATGTACTCCAAAAGCGCCGGTTCTCTGGACAGCATGCCGACCCTTCGCCAGTACCAAACGAGGAAGCATATGATTATCGGAAAGTATATAGTCTTCAGACTGACCCATACTTTCGTGAATCCCCCGTTCTGATTAATGGCCTGGAACAACAGAAAAGTTAGCTCTCGCGATCGCAAATTATTACGACACTGAAAATATCCGCATAACATTAAATTTCATCTTTGGCAAGTTCCCTGACAAATTAGTAAGTTTAAAAAAAGTAATAAACGTAGAATAACCAAAAAAAATTACGGTAGTTCCAGGTCACGTTTTACTCCGTAGAAATAACCAAAAATATAACTATATTTAAACTTACATGCATGCGCACTTACCTGCGCGGGGATTTTTTCGATTACGCATACAAAAAATTTTTGCGGTTATTTTAATGGTATTAAAAGTGACCTGAAATTATAGTAATTTTTTCGGTTGATAAAGCTGTTAGGGTCTCCGTCGATGCAACACGCTTTGGAAAAATTTCTTCCACATGTAGAATTTTATTCTCCAGATGAGCTTTCACCGAGCGACGTTTGTGCGATGCAAAACACAGCCGTCGTAACTTGATGAAATTTAGTCCCGTGCAGATATCTTCAGGTTCATAAATTATTCTCGATAATGAGCCATTTTTTTTTTACCGTCAACCACAGATCGGTAACGTGCCCCAGGCCTCGATTTATATTCTTGTCCGTGTCGGCCGGTAAACGGATGTTCAGCAAATAGTAATCGTGATAGAGGGAACCCAGCTCGAAAAGCGGCACGACGCTGCAGTTGTAGTTGTACTGCTCCTTTTTCTGCACAGAAAAGTTAAAATTTAAAAAATGCAAACAAAAAAAAATAAAGGAAATCTAGTCTCAAGGTAATTACGGCCGCTCACATCGTCTATAGTGCACTCGAGATTTCTCTCGACCAGAGAAGCCGCGTAGGGTTTCCAGTCATTGTCGGCGTCCTGCTTGTTCCTGTAAGCCAGTCTGGCGTCCAAAGTTATTTTGGTTTTCGGAGCTGCGGGAATTAATGAATATTGCGGCCTTAATTTTATTCAATAAATTGGGCAGAATGGCAAACGAGTTCACCGACATAAACCAAGTATTTGGCATATCCCGCAATGCCTTGTTACGAGTAGTAAACTCACACACTGTATAACTCTCGTATATGGGTATAGACAGTAAGCAAAAGTTTGTACTTTTTACAACTTATTCATGGTGGCCGTTTTTTTCCCCGGAAAAAAATTACCTGACTGTTCACTGACTTTTCACTGACTTTTCACTGACGAATTAAACATTTTCCCTGACCAAACTTCTAACGACTTCTATTTTTAAAAAAATTAACAATACAAATGAAAATGCCTAATTATTGTATTAATGTTTAATTCTATTTTTTTTAATCTTCTTAATTTTTTTAAGTCTCCCTTTAATGCCTTTTTATTTATTTATAGAAGATTCGAGAATTGGTCAAGGAATTTACTTTTCCCCTGATCAATTTTGGAATTTCTTGACTTTTCCCTGATTCCCTGACCACGATTCTTTTTCCCTGACTTTTTCCGGTTTTCCCTGACCGCGGCCGCCATGTTATTGTCCACAAACGTCCAGAATTTTTTTTTTTTTTTTTAGAACTTTGCGATTGCGCCATTCGGCTCTAGTTTCACGAACAAAAGTACAAACTAAAATTGTTAATGATACGGAAAACAAAATGCCGGCTTTGTACATTCAAACCCGACAAACGAGTTTGCTGCTCATTTAACAAAATTATTTTTATGACAATTGGTATTCCGATTTTACGAAACTATTGTTGACTCTATATTGTATAAAAAAAAGGTTGCTTTCTCCCTATATTTGTATAATATCCATATTGATATTGATAATTTATTAACAGATTGCTCCTTTTACAGATAAGAGGAGCAATCCTTATATAATAGACAAAAATTGATATAGTTTCTTGCGTTAACTGTTCCACCGGATAAAGAAACGTTAAATATTTTAGTTATTTCTGTCAATATAATTTTACATTGCGGACAAGTTCTTATGGAACTTTTGCAATCACTTTATGTGAAAAGCATGACAGGAATACTTTGTATTTTAAGTATTAGCTCGTATAAGAGGAATTATACGTATTGTTACCAAATGTGTATTTGTGTTGTAAATATGCAAATATGTAAATATGTATTTCTGTTGAGAATGCTCAATAAATTATTATTATTACTATTATTACCGATTTGAAATTGACTGTGATATATGACGTCAATCTGGAGTACCCCGATGAGATTCTGTTGCCACCTGGAGTAGTCGAGATCTATGCTGCTGCGAGGGACCGGCATCTAAAAAACAAAACGTAGAAAATGTCTAAATTTCATAAAAGTAAAACCATCAAAACTAAAGTGATAGATTAATTTCATAAAATTAATCTATCACTTTAAAATTAAAGTGATAAAAAACAAAAATAAAGGTAAACCGTGCTCCAAATTTGTCCGCCAGCGTATGAAAAGCCAGGCTGTACCTGAAAGGTGTAAACAACTTGGTGCGCCTGATGATGACTGTCGTAGGTGAACTTGTGCATATCGACCGGGGTGCAGGAGCCCTTGCCGCGCGAGTAGAACCATTTTCCCGCTCCAGGTTCGCTGCCGTTGATCCTCACATCCTGGCAAGCCGTGCCCAGAATGTTCTGGCTGCTCGCTGGAGTCGGCGCTGCGTCGGTAAAACAGAAAATCCAACAAAACATTGTTACAAAAATCGAACGAAAAAAATAATGAAAAAAACCTCCCGGGACGAAACAAATGTTCCATTTGTGCCGTGACTCACCTATGAGACCGCCAATGAGAAAGCAGACGATCTGGGCGATGATCAACAAAACTACAAGTACGGAGAGTTTCTTGCCGCTCAAATTTTCTATTATAGTCCCCTGCATGTTGACAACGTTGGGAGAACCGACTCGGCCGAGCTGCTCTTTTGTCGGCGTCAGCGAGGATGATCCACTCACCTATTGTTTACGAGTCTCCGCGCGGCTGCTTTGCGACCGTTCTCGATCGGATACGCGCCGGTTCGCGTTTTATTTTTTTTTATTTTTCTTGTCTCTCTATTTTTTTTTCTACATTACACAAATCGCGATAGACAAAAAAAAGCGCAACACGCTATCGCGTTAGCCGGCAAATCGAGCATGCCTGTGGTCACTCGGAACTGATTTCACTTGCTGCGTCGGTGAACGCCGACAATGGTGCACGCAAGAGAAACGTTTTACGAAGCTGCGCGCGCACGTGCCGGACACTGGCGCAGCGCAACCGACCAATCGTAAGGCCGATGCCGCTGGGCTCGCGCGGCTATTGGCTTACTCTCGATCGACTCGGACCGCGTCATGTTCTCGGTGTAAAGTCGCCCCAAGAGAGTCTCGAAGATTAACACACATAGCATGAAATATTTTGAACTTGTTTAAGAAATATTTTCAATCTTTCAAATCTTACGACATATTTCTTAAATATATGGTAAAAATATCGTGAAATATTTTATCAAAATATTCCAACGAATCGTTTCTTCAATATTTCAGAAACATACTTGTAATCTTTCAACACATCTGAAATATTTCTGAAATATAGTGATAAAATAGTGTCCCCGAATTACTTTCACTAATGTATATGCAATTTGGATTAGTGATGCAATCTTTCACATCTCAAATCTTTCACATGTTCAAAAAACATTTCGGAATCTTTGCAATTACATTGCAATTTGTGAAACATTTCAAACATATTTAAGAGAGCACAAAAAAAATGATAAACATGTTTTAAAAGCATTTGACATTTTTTTATATTTTCAATATAAAACAAAATATATTATTGAAACCTTTCCAAGATATTTCCGTGCTATGTGGGAAGCGGACGCGAAACAGGTTGACTTAAAGCGATTCGTACGCTGGAGAAACTATAAAGAAATGCAGTTCATCTCCTATCCTGCAATTTCTTTTCCTCGATAGCAAGTAAATTCAATTTCGCTATAGACGAATACAAAGATTTCATGTTCTCGCACGTGTTAAAAATGCACCCGTTTCCTTCCACAGCAATCGCTCTCGCCCTTGCTCGAAGATCTTTTCTCGCAGCATCTCGGGCAACCAGTGGCGACTGGCGTTCCGTTCGGATCTGCCAATTAGAATCCTTCTTTCTATCAATTGCGTTAAGAAGGGAGACTCGCTGCGCGCTGACTTCGTATAAGTTTGACAACAGTAAGAGAAAATTGCAAGTTCTTCGCGATGGTGTAAAAATCTGAAAAAAATCATGTATACTAAAGGTACTGAGAAGATTAATTTTGCATAATAATAATTGCAAAATGTTTTAACAAATTAATTGGTTAACAAATCGCCCGGTAACAAAACTTTTTTTTTATGAAAATGATTCGTTTATTTTTCTGAATACGTATGCATTTTTTCAGATTTTTAAGTAATCGTTGATTTTTTTTATAGAACAAAAATCAACGATTACTTAAAAATCTGAAAAAATGCATACATATTCAGAAGAATAAACGAATCATTTTCATAAATAGAAAAGTTTTGTTGCCGGGTAATTTGTTGATCAATTAATTTTTTGATGAATTTGTTAATAACATTTTGCAATTATTATTATGCAAAATTAATCTTCTCAGTACCTTTAGTATACATGATTTTTTTCACATGTTTACACCATCAAAAGGTACTTGCAATTTTCTCTTATTGTTGTCGAACTTATGCGAAGTCAGCGTGCAGCGAGACTCCCTCCTTAAGGATGCTTCACACGTACATTCCCAGTCAAAAGTAAGATCCAGTGAGAATTCGAACACTTCCTAATGGTATAAAAATCTGAACAAATCAACTGTATTAAAGGTGCCAACAACATTCATTTTGCATAATAATAATGTCAAAAAGTTATTAACAAATTGCTAAACAAAAAAATTGTTCAACAAA